>JAHZMU010002111.1:1656-20296 GCA_027743725.1 Rambutsinella grinnellia | reverse complement strand
GCCAAACTGGCACAAGGAGACGCGGTACAAACCCCACTGCCTACTCCGCTAACAGATACGCTTGTGCTTTGTTGCCAAACCCCGTTCTGATTTCTCCATTGCATAATAATCGTGGACGGAAGTCCTATCTCCCATTTCGGTTTTGCATTCGTCATCCAGATAATAGCTCGGCTCATATTTTGCAAAGGCTTTACCCAGATCAACTCAACGTTTCCCTCTTGGTTTTTGGGGATGCCGACCACATTCCGTCCATATATGAAGTCTTTGAAGACTGCCCCATCAGCTAGGTTTTGCCCATCACTTGTATAAAGGTCCGCATTGCTCTCCTTCCTATAATTACCCGGCACTGGGGTTACCCTATACGGCCTTCCTCCAGAAATAACCTGATTGTTCTCATCCAAAATTTGGACTTCATCCAAAATAGCCCAAGCCATAGCAACAAATGAAATAGTAACATATCTAGCTGAGACCGGACTATCGCCAAACCTCGAAGAAAATATTCCTTTATGGCATAATCTTCCACAAGCTTGACTCTGAACTTCAACCGAAGCTGTCCCAGAAGAAGCTATTGGTACGCAACCATTCAACGTCCCTCTTTCTTGCGGTTCACAGTCCGCAGCAGCAAGTGCTCCCATCTTTCTCGGAAAGGCAATCCCCGCACCAATATCACTCCAAGCGTGTGCCCTCACCTGAGATATTCTTCTTACAGAACCCAAGTCAATTGTGATCGTAATGCTATGATCCATTTGGTTCCATCCAACGACATTGCCATTCCCCCAACTTGAGCTAATTCCGCCATCAGTTAACTTCCCACTTGCGTATCCGCTTTGGGTATTTACCGAATCCTGATAACTGTTAGTTGTCACAGGAACAGATGAACTTGAGATAGAATAAGCTACTGGATTAGCTATAAATAATGGCTCGTATTTAGTCGCAACCAAACGTAAAATATTAGGCCATGGAGAGCCCGCCTCCCTCTCCAGTCTAATTAATAGGTTACTCCCCGGACTAACCTTTTCATTTGAGAGTGGGACGAAAACAGAATTATATTCTGGATTGACATCTTCACTTCCCATTCTATACGCAAAGGATGATCGTGCCTGACTTCCTTCTACTAAAACAACCAATCTCCCTCTCCATGGCCTGTTACCATCATTATCATTAAAGTCTAATCTAACCGCATTCAAATTCTCCAGATAGTTGCCATTCACAACATAATTCAATTCTTTTCTATTCGCATTAACATCTCTGAAATTAGCGTTGATTCCAACCTCCAAATTTGGGATTTGTTGACCTCCTAAATAATTAGCTAGGTCTTGATAAGTATCCCATACTTTACCTGGTGCACTAGCTTGGCTAGTGACCTTATCAAAAATGTCGGGCTTCCCAAAGAAATAAGTCTGTTTGTATTGATCACATCCGGTAAATTGTGAAATGGCTAAATATTGATGAGCGACGTAATGTTCAACTTCAGTTTCGCCGTGTGACCTTGCCTCGTATTCAATACAAAGACCATGACTTGCCGCTTTGTATCCTGCGCCGTATAACCTATCACCTTTCAAAACTCCGGCGTCAATTGAATTTAAAAATGAATAAGTTGGTTGTACAATGACGCTGTCAAACCCAACTTGTGTGCCGTTAAAAGCGTATTGAGGTGAGACATAATAGGGGACCCAAAGAGACTCCATGTTCAACTGGTGGATATAATCATTATAGCTTTTTACGTATTCGGCATCTCCAAACTGAGGCAGAATGTCTTCGCGATGATAGTAGACTCCAAAGTTGAAAAATCTCCAGGTTTTGCTTCTTAATCGATTTCGAAGTCTGTCCAAATACCAACGGGCGGCAGCTATTCGTCTTTCTGGATTGGAGAGGTCGTAAGAGACGCCTTCAATTTGTAAATTTCTATTTTCCGCGTGAAGATAAGGAAACCCTATGAATATTTGGATGGGGTGGTTGCGCGGATTCCCAAATTGGGAGGAGAGAGAAGTCAAAGCGCTTTCCATGTTGTTGGCGTCGGTTATAAGAGTTTCGATTAGGTCTGATAAATCTTGGCCGGTCAAATAAGACGGACTATTTCCAAAGTAAATATCCTTATCATTTATTTTCTCTGCTGTCAAAATCGCAGAGTCGAATAACCATTGGCCTGTAAAGGAACCGGAAGCGTCGACTCGCATTAGGTGACGCTTCCACGCATCTTGGTTGCGGCCTTCTAAAGTGTAGATTAATGAGCTTCTTTTCCACGCCAAGGATGTCGGGATAAGCAGCGTTAGAATAACTGAAAGTGTTAAATCATCAAGTAAGTATTTTAGAAATTGATTATTAAATTATTTTACAAGTTTCTTACCGCCCATAAAGAGAAGCCAAAAGTTTTGCATGGTGGCACTTTTTTGCTTGTCGTCTTAATGTTTTCAAAGTCAAGTATTTTTTTGAAATCTTTTTAACACTAAACTAGTTTTGCAAAATTAGCAAGTATAAATATTTTGACAAGACAAAGCCTACCATTTTAAGCTATATTAACATCTGCAAATGTCACATTTAATTTATAGAAATAATTTATTAGTTTTACGTACATTTTTGTGGTGAATTTATTTTCCTTCAATAATTTTATTTAACTGAATTTGCATTTATGGATAAGCAAAGCAAAACAAAATTAAAGCCATTTTCAGGCGGAGCTCATGCAACAATGAAACTAAAGATGGGATGCAAAAATATTAATAATCATTAATCATTAATCATAATAATTCACCTCCCAAAAATATGTTTGTGGCTGAAATAAATTAGGGAATTTTGATATGTTTTTCCAAAGTTATTTATTTGCATTACTGTCTTTCATAGCATCTAGTATTAATGTAGAAAGAAACGGTGATATTATCTCTATTTAATGGCCGGCTTTACACTGCTCGATCAACCTGATATGATATTAAAGATATCAATTATTGCACACAAGCACAATAACAGAAATAATAGATTCAAGTTAAATAAAATGAGATGAATTGCGCTTATATGAGCAATTAGATATAACTTATCAACATCATCGTTAGCACGTGAATGATAAAATGTTCTTCATATCTGACCATATACCGTCTGCCTGAAACAATAGCTCTCGAGTGGACAATGATCCAAATGAGTGTGATGTGATACCTCGTGAGCTTCCACTTAAGATAAATATTATGGATTTTTCCTGTCAACCCCTAAATTATCATTAGTAAAGTCCTATGATGAGATGAGTTTTCATCATCAGTCTTGCATAAACATATTCATGTTGAACTTCAGCTCCTAATAATTTTCTAAAAGCCTTGATAACATGGACCACAGTGAATTAGGTGGATCCTTTGGGAAATTCCACTTCAAGTTTATCGAGCCCTCCGAATTTCCACGCGTCCTTGAAATTCTGGAGGAATACCTTTACCCGTGCATGATTCCAGCAGGTTACAAACCAGAAGGGGCTGAAGACTACAATCGATTTTTCAAGGAGTTGTTTGATAAAAGGGAAAATGTCTCTTACATGGCTATTGACTCTGAAACTGGAGAGGTAGCTTAGAAGAGGTAGCCTTAATTACTTTTAATTAATTTATCATTTTAATCTGTGCAGATTGCTTGCGTCCGAGTAGTCGAGTTAACCCACAAAAAAGGCTACGACCCAATGCATGTCCCTAAATACTTCAAACATAAAATTAACATCGATGGCTTCAAAGTCTACCAAAAGATGTCAATGGACTGCGACCTCTTTGAAAAATTCGGCGTCACTGAGTACCCCGATATGTTTGGCATTTGCACAGTAAACAAGTACAGGAAGCAAGGCCTCGCCACTGAAATGTACAAGAGGGGACTTGATTACTTGAAGAAAAGGGGGTATAAAGTTGTCAAGTGCGCTTTCATCAGCCCATACAGCAGAGCTGCTGGAACAAAGCATGGATACAAGTCATACGTAAGCCGTCGTTTTCTCGAATTGAAGAACGACGAGAATGAAATTCTCAACCCGAATGCGGGTGACGGTCCCGATGATTTTTGGTGTATTGGATATTTCGATATTAGAAATCGAGTTGTTGCCTAAAAGCTTGTGGAAGCCTCCTCAATTAGAAATTAAATATTGGAAAAAATAAACTAATCGTGAACATTTAATTTATTTAATTGTCAAGATGGGTAGTTTTGTTTTAGTTTCTCATAGCCTTTAAATGTACTTGTCGCAATCAAAAACGAACTTCTAGATTCCAACCTTGTATAATGGCTTTGATAGCTCTTTACCGACGTTCGTTACGACCAAAATGTCAAACCCACTTGTAGCATTGTATTCACTTCCACCTGCGTATTTAAAAAAAATATAATATTTCTAAAAATCATTAAATTATGAATTGTTTATTAAATAAAGCTTACCATATGGAATCCAGCATTTTGCCCCACTTAATTTACCAATTACCCACAAGCTCAAGTGTACTGCTTTGCATATATAAGTTTCTTGTCTGTTACTTCTATCAAAGCCAACGGACACTGCATTATCAGGTATAACGTTGGCCCACCGTTCCCAAGCTACTGAATCAATCGGTGTGTACAAAACCTATGAAGATCATGTGAAGAAACTATTCAATATAAAATACAGAGTTGTACAATCATTACCTCAAAATCTGTAGGTCTATGTTCCGTCATATCCACTGGAACACGACAACGAAGAAGGTCGCCATCCATCCAGAATTTTCCAGGTACCCAATTATTCAAATGAAACCATCGACAAATGTATTGAGGAGTAGTCCCCTGATTACTTAAGGGAGTTAAGCGGTGCCTGTTTTCAATAACCTTGTCGTAGCGAATCCACTCAAACGTGTTCAACAGCCTTGCCTAGAGCGAATAAAAAATAGAATATTTATTTCAAAGAATGGGTTAAAATATTACAGATATAACAAATTACAGTTTCATTTCCGGAATCTGATGCTTCAAGCTCATATAATTGTGTAATTAGTAAAAAGGACAGAACCGCTAGTTCTTTGAAAACTCTTAGTGATTTGGCCATGGTTGGAAGTTACGTGTCTCAATAACAGTCTTCCTGGTGAAAATTTATTCCAAGAATTATAGTCAAATTTTCGGGTCATCTTCAAAAGAAGATTAATTCTTTATGAATTTTTATTTTCACACTTTTATAACCAGTAGTAAATTAAAAGTGGATGATAATCTAGGAAAGTTTTAACAAAAATACGGGATTAGCCAAGATATTTTACTATATATTCTAAGCTTAAGTCATATTACACTTTATTTTGGGCATGCTTGACTAAATTAAAGTCTCTCTTTTGACTTAACTCTAAAGTACTTTGTTTTATTATTGCGGAAAACTGAGCATAAAATATATATCAAATGTCAAGCTTATAACTGGCAACTAAAATTAGATTTATTAATGTAAATAATCCGTCACAGTTTAATAAATCATGTGGATTTTCTGGTCCAAAAAGATTCATTAGTTGAGGAAAAAGTGAGAATTACCTAACCATTTTTTAAATGAACTACTTCATTTTGTTAGAATTGAATTATAATGGATTAATATTTCCAAGCTTATTATTTTTCAGTTATTTTCCTTCTCAAGAAAAAAAGGAAGCCGACCGTTATGTAACCAGCTAGGGGCAATTACATTCCTAAATTTTACTTTGTGATATAAAAATCATAATGCTAAAATAATAAAGGATGAAAATCAAGTAGTATAAAAGGCTCTGATTAAATTCAAAAGTTCATTCAGTTCTTATTTCAGTCTCACTTCTCAAAGCCAAATTATCATAATTTCAAACAAGTTATTTTAAAAATTTGCAAGAAATTATGAATACCATGTGGTGTATTCTGCCATTTCTACTGACTACTTTTACACTGGTCTACTCCAATCCATTTCCAGGCTTTGAGGAGGCGTCCTCGGTCGGCGTAAATGATTTAGAACTTTTGGGTTCAATCCAGAAAACCCAGAAGGTTTTAAAAAACGGTAACATTGTAGAAGTTCAACAAGCGTGGAGATACTGGAAGAGCGTGAACACGGTAAAAGCACCAAATTTTACATTAATCCTCATCATTATTTATGAAATTAAACTTCCAGGCTCCTTGGGCAACCGCTGGTGCAGATTGTCGCAACAACGGTGACACTCTAGTCTACTTAGAAACAAAAGAGGAGGTTGATAACATTACTCGTTGGCTTCGAGAATCAGATAGCACAGCAACAACTTATTGGACAGGCGGGACTATTGATGGCTCAGATTTCATTTGGGATAATGATGTCCCCATTAGCCCCGAATTTCCTTGGGCATCCGGCGAACCCAGACTCACAGGACCGAATACGAGGGTTATGCTATCATGGACTGGGCGAAGAGCTGAATTTAAAACCCAAGCAAATACAAACGAACTAAGATATATCTGTGAAGGGCCTTGGTCTGGGGATGATTCTGATGGCAATGACGTTCCTGTGCCCTGCTACAGAAATAATGAGCTAATTATTCTTGTCGACTCTTCCGGAAGTATTAGCGCAAGTGAATACGCAACCGCTCGAGAATTTACAGCTAGACTTGCCTCCGCCTGGGTAGATTACAGCGGAAGTCGTACCAGCGTCCAAATCTTTTCTACTACTGCTGAAGCAATCTTTGGCTTGGCAGATAGTCAAGCTGTGCCTACAATTAAAGAGAAAGTTTACGGTATGCGGCACATGGCCGGTAACACAAGGACTGATTTAGGAATTAGCTTGGCTATCACTGAGATTCTACGCAATGGAAGAAATGTAATGAAAAACCTTGTTGTTCTGACTGATGGCGAATCATTTGATCAGACTGCAACAAAGGAGGCTGCTGATAAAGCTATTGCACTGGGTATTAGAACCTTTGCGGTAGGAATTGGTAACGGAGTTAGACGTGACGAGCTTTTGGCAATTGCGGGAGGAAATAATGCTCGTGTCTTTATCGGAAACGAGTTTGATGATTTATTGGAAATTTTGAAGGTGCTTAGTGGAAAGATATGCGAGTAGAAAAATGTTTAAAGTAAATTATTTATTGCGCAAAATTGATTGCTTTGTCTTTAGTTAAATTAACGGGATGGTACAAAAATTCAATTAAAATTACATAAATTATTAGATTAAATATTATAACTTTTCATGAGTTTGTCTCGAGTTGGATTCCCACATATTTTTGATTTTGCCATAGCGGTCATAATCTAAAGATCAAATAAATAAATCAAATGAATCTAACAAATTTATTTTTATAAATAGCTTACTTTCAAATGACTTTGTAAACCGCTTATCAAAAACTTTTCCTTCATTTTTCATCCATCCTGCCTCTGCGTCCAGTTCTGAGTCATCCACACGTTCCTTCCTAATATTATTTAATTCAACTGATTTCTCTGACTCAGCTTCAGTTCTGTTTGCTATAGCCATCCAAATATTTACAATGCATTTCCGACAGCTCTTCAAACTAATCACGATTGCAACACAACAAACAGAAAATCCAATCCCGATTGCAATGCTTAAATACAAAAACACTTTGCGAGTGTTATCATCAATTCCAATATCAACTTTTATATGCGCCTTCATATTTTGCATAGCTTTTGACAACTCCTCAGCTACCCCTTTCAAATCTTCAGAATCCACTGCCACTTTCCAGTTTTTTGTCAACTTGTCAACCGATTGAATAAGGGCTTCTTTAGTAGCCTCTGAAACACCAACTAAATCACCAGAGTCGATATGAATTTTAAATTGCTTTGAGATTTCAACCATTCTATCCGAAATGTAGCGAAAGCTTTCGCTAAGCTCTTTGGTATTCCTATCAAGAGAGTCTGATAGGCTGTTGATAATCTCCTTAATTGTGTCCATTGCATATTTTGCTTGATTTCCGGCTTCTGCAATTGCTTTGTCTAAAGATGAACCCAATCTGTCAACAATACTTCGAATGGTTTGGATAGCTTCGCGGAGGACACTGCTTAATTCTTCCACGCCCTTATCAATTGAACTTGTAAGATTTTTGCTTACACTTAAAAGATCACTTGAAACTTGCCGGAGAACAATGGCACCTTCTTTACCAACAAATTTGGAAACATTTTCTAAACTCTTCACCGCATTATTAATGTTTTCAGAAAGCTCTTCTGCAGAAGTTATCACTGCACCGGAAATGTTAGATGAAACCTTTTCCATGTGAAGGCCAAGTTCATGCGCAGCATTCTCACCGGCTGCCTTAAAACTGCAGCTTCTGATGGGCAAAGGGTTAAGAAAAAGGACAAAATGGAAAAAGATTTGGAGGGTTTGCCCCCTCTTATTGAACAACAACGTCTTCATTACAAATCGCAAAATTGGCTAGCTTTTAAAAACTTTTTTAAGCCTTTTACAATTTAAATATCTTAATAGGAGCCAGGGCAAAATTTCGTTTTATTTTTATTGCTTCCAGCCGATAAGCAAAACATGAACAGTGACTGCAAACTGACAAATGACTGGTAACAAATCCAAGTTTTTTAAATGAAAAAATGCGCATAGATTCAACACACGCTGATTCATAACTTAAAATGCTTAAAACTGGAAGTGAAGTTTCCAGGAAATGACGACGAAGAGAAGCTTAGCGAAGCCCAACGTTGGCAGTGTTTGGAAAAAGTCACGTCCGCAACTTTTTCATGTTGATATTTAAAGGCATTGCATGAAAAGTAAGATTTGTTTACAGCATGATGTTAACGGTTTATCATTAAAAGTGTTTATGAACGTCTCTGCTCAGCATTAAAATATGATTCCCAAATCTCCTATTCATTAAGAAATATTAGAATGCCTCGAGAACAATTTTGGAATAATCATTAGGGTTTATTAGTAAACAATTAGATTTTACAAATTACCAATAAAAAGATTTAAATGTTTTGCCCATCGCTCATGTTGCATGTTATAAATTTAAATTGCAAAATTATTGGCATTTTACAATTTTTGCAATCAAATATATTTTTATTTAAATTACGCAATTTACAAAGTGAATAGGGAAAATTATCAACAAATAATTTCAAGTGAGTGTAAAAATCGTTTTGTCCAAGCCGCCAATCCTCACAAATCATGTCTATTGTAATATTTAAATTTTGTTTCTGCTTTTGAAAACGCCTGTTCAAAACTTTATGACAGATCCTGGGATTCAAGTTCAAGGTGAGGAATATTTACGGTTAAGTGGGAAGAAAATTATATTGATTTTGCAGAAAGCCACTATGATTGGGGTTATTATTAAGCGCTTCTGACCCGCCTTCTACATCACCATGTGGATTTCTAAAAGGCGTTACATGTCACCGTATTGAATAATAAACACAGTAAATATATCAGTTAAAAATGAATTACAATATTTAAAGCTTAATAAATTTACACGAGAAAACCGGTCAAGTTGCTCTCATTAATTAAAATAAATAAGGTAGAACTTTGTTTAGCAGTAAGAATGCTTTTAAAATTGACCAAAATTTAATGACGCAAAGTGCAAAGCCATAACCTTTTCATTACAGCTAAAAGTTGTCATATTCCAATAACCTTATTTACTTACGGTTTACCTGGAAGTCATTCTTTTATAGTTTCTTCGCGAAAGAGCATGTCTTAAACGTTATAACAAAATAGCATATTGCAAAAAATAGTATAAATTTTTAGATTGATAATCATAAACACTTCAAACTACATACTCCAATTGTTGGCTCATACTATTCGACCGACTCAGAGTCGAGATCTCGACCCAACTTGAGTCGAAAACTTCGACCCGATTTGAGTCGAAGAGTCGAATAATTTTGAGTCGAAATTTCGACCCAGTCGACAAATATTGAACATTTAATGATTTCAACTTATACATTTTAAAAATAGTTTTGAATTAAGTTAGAAGCAAAATAATGATAATTTTTTGATTTCTATTTCAGTTCAATTTTAGTAAAATGTTTGCGGCTTTGTTGCGAGGTTCATAATTAGGCAAAATTATATAAGCTATTTATATTAGGAATGGTTTAATGTACTTGTTGAATTGGAGTTAGCTCCTTCACCAAACCCATTATAGAGAAGTGTAAAGCCGGAATTTTAAAGGTTTAGCAATGAAACATTGTGAATTTTACTTTTTCAAAGTCAATATTTAAGTGAGAGTCATTCAATAGAAACTGAAGATCGATTGATTGGAAATGAAATAATAGGTTAAGATTGATTGACATTTCAACTGATTTGGAAGTGGTTCTAATCAATCATTTCCAGTTTCATTTAAACCTTATACGAGCTTTGATTTGCGGATGGAAGTATTGAGAGAATGATATTCTTGTGGTTTTATCGCCTTGTTTCTTTTTTGCTAACATGAAAAACCGTGTCAACCAGCTCATCTAGTGAGCAAACATCTTTCTCTTCCAGTGGGGCTGGATTCGTTTTAACCAAAGTTGGATTATGTTTGTACGATTTTCTATATCATCCCCAGGCTTTCATTTGGTGCTGGAAACGCAGTCGTGTAGTTGGAGCTTGGTCGTGTCAATGGCATTCTATTAAATTCCGAAAATCCCTCTCTCAAATCAAATATTGCCATATTTCAAGTATGGTTCCATCAATTAGACATGATGTTTATAAAATCGACATTCTGTTGACACTAGTCAATCCGTTGATTGCTAATTTAACAACTGTAATTAATCACTTTTTAGCTTAAAGCAATCCATTTGCTTTAAATTGGATGCGTTTTTTCTTTGCTAAAAATTTACTTATTCCCAACCACTTTCTCCAATTCGTTGGCACTTGATTTGGCCCTCTTCAATACTCTTACAATTTTGGACTTAATATTCCCATCAATTTCAATTATTTCAATTATCAAAATGGCTGCCGACGCCGTAACCATTAGAAAATGAAATTGGAACATAAATGGTTAAGTTTTTGACAATGAAATAGCTGCAAAAGCAGAAATTATGAATAAGCCAGAAGCTGCAGCATCAACAGCGGGTGAAAGTTCTCCTTAATGAAATATATTGTAGAAATTGCAAAGAAGTTGGATTTCTCTGTAGAGAATTAAAAGTTTCCTGAAACGTCTTACACCCAAATAATTTTTGAGTAATTTCAAATAATTTAACAAGCCCAAACAGTGAAGTGACATATACAAGCTGGCATAAAGAGTAACTTGGGTCAACGTAAACAAAGTAATTTTGAAGGTAATTATAGCCAGAACAATTTTTAGGTTTGAATTTGAAATATTCACATTTTTGCATTCAATTAAAAACGATGGGAAAAGTGATGGGATGGAGCAATCGTAGAAATACAAGAGAGCAGGTAGGACGCTGTTGCAAATGGGATTATGAGAAAAACGCTTATCCAATTTTTGTACCCCTTTGTAACTCCGGTAAATAAACAAGTGTAAACTTCATTTCCTAAAATAGAGGCTGTACTAAAATTTACATAAAATCAGCTAGATTATAATTTTGTGTTTCTTACCAAAATTGCGAGCTTCAAAATTCACAAATAATTTGGACAAAAGCGCAATGTCTTTGTCATTTTGTTTGCACGCTTGGATAAAGTATTGGCAGGCTATGAAATCGTAGACTTGAAAGCTGCAGATTGCAAAATACACAGGGGATAATAAGTATTTGGAATTAAAGGCATAAATAACTTGAAGAACAAGAACTGTGGTGAATGTCAGGCTAAATATTTGATTCTTGTTGTAGGCTAAACGCTCCTTATTGCTGAGTAAATCCAAGTCAGGTTTTAGTTTGGTGGTAAGGCGTGGCATAACTGGAGTGTATATTGTGCTCGTAAATTTTTCCAATGCTTGAATTAAGCGGAAGGAATAAAAAGCGTAGTTTGTTTTCAGCAGCATTTTTTAAAGAGTTATCTTAAATTGGCTTTTCGCTATCACGATTTATACAAATTTGCATGCATGCTTAGCTTAAGGGAAGGAAAAGGTTTACCTGTTTGTTTTGGAGTGAGCTAAGTAGGATTTTTAGTACCTAACATTATCTGGAAGCTCATATTTCTATTTGCCGTTAGTTTAATAACCAATTTACCATTGTATTGAATAACGCTGATGGAAAATTTGAATTACTTCCTTGCTTTTAGTTTTAAGTGATCTTGCGAATTATTTATTGCATTTATATAATGCTTTCAAATTTTGCCACCCATCAAAAAGCAAATAAATTCTTCTTGAATTAATAATTGCGGATTTCTAAAATGCTTTGAATAAATAGCTAACGTAAAGAATAATGAGTCATTATTAATGACTCATAATGTTTCTTCTCCGAGTTTCTGTAGATATGTATTTAGCCCGTCGTTTAAGGGAAGGGAAGAAATTTAATTGACAGGTGAAGAGCTAAATTAGCTGATAAAGATACCATAATAAATTCCTGAAAGGAAGTTAAAGTTAATGTAGACTCGAATGAAAAAGCAGGTGAAGACAAAAGTGAAGTGGTTATCTTGTTGTGGTCAACTATTATGGACACATTATGTCTCAGACATGAGATGCATGAATGACGCTAATTAATCGGGCAAGGATTATGTCCAAAAGTGTTGTGGTGACGTAGATGTTACAATTTACAAGGGGCAATGGGAGAAGACCTCGGCTATTGTAATCTTTTATTATTTTGGAAATTTCAATGCCTAATTTTTTAAACCTACTTTTGAAAATCTGGGTGGAGTTTTAATTTAATAAATAATTTTAAGGTTGGATCTACCAAAGACAAGGCGCCCTGACCAGCTCTGGGTGCTTTTCTTAAGTAAGAGGCTCCTTTTCCTCTTTCTTCAGCAAGTTAACCGTTCTATAAACCACATCCCTGTAAAATTGTATTTCCTTGTCTAACGCGAATTGCAACGATTTCATGTGTAGACTTCAATCGTGATCCAAGTCGATCTTTGCGATGAATTTTCCGAACCTTTTAAAATAGATTTGAGTTCATCCTCTTAACCTTTCCTAGAATCAGCATGTTGTCAGAATCAATATGCAACAAGACACTTGGGGTGGGGGATCATGGGATTGGTTCTATTTATTAAAATCCCATCTGTAATATAAATCCGTTGATTTCTTTAGATTTAGTAATTAATTCTAAACTTTTAGATGGAAATGATGGAATACTAAAATGATCTTGTACAAAAAATTTCCTTAATTGAAATAAGAATTTACTCAGTCAATCAGCTCCATGAACTTTCCTGTAAAACTTTTCCTTCTTCATAAACTTAAAAAGTCTAGAGTAAACGAACTTGTAATTACAACGCTTCCATATTTCAAGCATTACGCTGCGCTGCCCACCACTTCAATGAACTCTGTTCAGGAAAGATGATGAATTTGCATTTCACCATCAAATACAAATCTTGAATACATACAGTCGTCAATGACCTCACGTAAACAATGCGTAATTCTTTAAGCTTGCTCCACATTTTCTTTGCGGTGTTTATGTGATCAACAAATACGAAGAAAGTTAGGGATCGTTCTTTCTTTGTGCAAATCTAGCATTTTGCAAACGGCATGCTTGTAAAATTAAATGCGTTAGAAGTACGCTGGCGATGAAACCCTGTGCATATCTCCAAGTCTCAAGTGAAGCGCGACGCTTTGCAAATAAAAAATAAAATTGTTGACTTCAGCCGGGAATCCGATTTTAAGTTTTAGATGATCGTTGAATTCTCTGAGACTTTAAAACTGCTCTTGATGTCACTCTCATGGCCCTTCCAGTAAATCGGGGTCAGGCAATATCCACTGTTGATAATTAACTTGGATTGGGGCAGCGCGAGGTTGCTTTTGTTCGGCAAAAATTTGCCAATAGCATGAAACAGTTGATTCTTTGGGATTTTATTAAATGTGCTTCGGCCAATTATTTTAAAAGTTGTTCCAGATTTGCAATCTGCTTGAGGGAGAATGCGCTTGAATCTAGACTTAACTGCTGCTGACATTCAGCTTTAGTCTATACAAGGAGTATTTATTAAGGACGTACGCATGCCAGGCTTTACACATTGAATATATTTGGTGGAAGGTCTAACTCCAATTCATTACTTACTTCAAAGTTTGAAGTTCAAACTAATACTTCAATTAATTCATTAATTTCGGGCTGGAAGAACTTGAATAAACTATTTCGCAATAAAGCCACAAACATTGTAATTAAATGAAAATCCAAAATTTGTAATTACTTTTTTGCTTAAAATTTAATCAAAAACCATTTTTGAGATTCATCAATTGAAATCATGAAATGTTTAATATTTGTCGACTGAGTCGAGATTTCGACTCAAAATCGTTCGACTCTTCGACTCAAATCGGGTCGAGTTTTCGACTCAAGTTGGGTCGAGATCTCGACTCTGAGTCGGTCGAATAGTATGAGCCCCAATTGTTTACAATGCTCGACCCAAAACTATTAGACGAATTTAACCTAATTTCCAACTCTGGTTGGAGTAAAGTATCCGGCATGCCTTTCAAATATCACTTAACTAAAGGATTCAAAGTGAACCGAAAGATTTTTTTCTTTTCTACCTTGTTTTGTGCATACGCAACCACCACTTTCTTTTATTACTTCATGGAAGCTGTGCTAATCCCAGAAAGAAATCAATCTAATGATATGATGCATCAACTAAGCTTTGTCATCCTTCAAGGAATCGGCTTCCTTCTAGTTTGCGTCTTCTCCTACACTATCTTTACAAATTATGAGTTGCTAGAACACTTCATGAATGAAATGGTCAAGTTTGACAAGCTCAATGTCGATAACAACTTGGAGGCAAAAAGCTTTAAAGTGATCATTTTGGTCTGTAAATTGGTTCGATTATCATCAAAGCTAAATGTCAATCTGGCTGCAGTTGTAACCCTTATTTTACCTGAGTTGAGTTTTAACATGGCGAGAATGTATCCATTACGGTTCGTCACTCCGCAACTTACCCAATTTGGTCAAAGTTTAACCGGGGCAACAAGAATTGCTTGGATTATTTTAGAAAATCTTGCGAGCTTAACAGTAAACATGATTCATTGGGAGATCCTCATTAAATACTGGATTTGTCTTCTTCTAATTATTATAATTGGCTGTTTGGGACTTTCAACAAATATTTCATTTTTGACCCAAAATGTTTCATCTCAAATAGAGGAATGTATTGCAAAATACAGACAAATAATACTTTTGACATCTCTTCTCAACAAACTCTTATCGGTCCCCCTCGTCTTCCTTTTCTTCAATGTTTTATCTCTCCAGCTCGTACCAAGCCTGGTATTATTCCTACAAAATTACCACTCCCACATTGATTTCGTCACTGCTATGAAACTAGTTGTATTTTTGGTTTGTATGATAAACGGTTTAAATGGGATTAATGTAGTTTTTGGGTTCTGTGCCGACGTTTATGATAAATCCTTAAAATATAAGCAAAAAGCTATAATAATATCTAGATATTCAGGGGCAAAAGCTAAAGAGTACAGAAGAGTTGTTGCATCACTCCGCTTGGTAAATATTAAATTTGGGGACATGAACTACATTGACAAACTAACGCCAGTTGTATTCCAGCAATTCGCAGCGGATAAGATGGTCGATGTTTTATTGTTGAGCTCTTAAGGCATCCACTACAAATAGTAAAGTAATAATGACTTGCAGAGCAATTAAAATCTAATTTATTAATTAAAATTAAAATAGTTAACGACATTTAGCCGCAAGTCATTGACTATGTTTGGAAATGTTTGGAAAACACATTTACATTCACTGTAATTAAAAAATAACTACTAATTAAATTTGACAATTATGAACGCGCTTATTCTTATCTTATGCAACCGTTCTTATAATAACGACGCCGAATATAATGCAATATTAATTTTTACTATTCTTTTAACAAACTTATGCAACGCTGAACCCAATTAGCATGTAAAATGAGAGCAGTGATGAGTCAGAAAGTAGTCTTGTGTCGGCACTGCCAGACAAAAAGAAAATTGTAGGTTCTTTGTGAAACGGAAAATATTTCTATCAAATCAAAAAAAAATTAAAATGGCCCATCCATTATGCGGATATTCTTTGCAAAAAGGGTCGAGAATAATAGCAATTGCGGATTTGGTGAGATTGGAGTAAACAATGTCAGGTTTTAATTTTACTAATATTAATATTGTTTGAACAGGTAATATGCATTTTAAGCATTACATTCCGTATGATTGTCTACGATTATATGGAATATTATCATCAAGGTGACCTTAAAGGTAAATATCTTAGTCGATGTTGCTAAATAATTTTTTAAAGTTGTATTATTTTCTAGAAATCTCCCGTAGTAATGCAACGAGTGGAGAAAAAATTAAATTGGCTATGGACGCTTTGAAATTAAATGAAACGGAGACTGTGGAGCTGTTGGATTTTGCTAGAAGTAACCAAATTATTACCTTTTATAAAATCTGGTAAATAGAAGGTAACTAAATGTATTATTTTACAGGCTTTTCGGTGACCGTATTCATTGTTCAGGTTATCGTTGCCTTTCTGGCTTTTCTTGTATATATCCTGCTGGAAATTTGGCTCTGTCGTTTATTAATAAGCGCATCCAAAAACGTACGAGAGATTCCAAATATTTATTTCTTTTAAAATATTTCATAAATCAATCTTTCATTTTATTTTTTATTTTTAGCGTGATGGTGCCGCTTGCAAAATGTGGTTTTGGGTCCGCCTAACCATCACAATTTTCATTTTGATGTTTAGCGTTTTGGGAATAGCAACACTCCAATATGATTGGGCTGACTGGGCCCTAGAGCCAATAAATTTGTACAGAATTTACGAGTTAATTGTTGTGAACGAGTTCCGGAAAGAAATTGCAGGGACAAGTGGCCGAGTAAAAATGAGGGCTTAAGAAAAAACTCAATTTTTTTCCATGTCAAATTTTATAAACTCTTAAACTGAATAAATATAACAAAACAAATAACGCCTGATTGCTTTACGGAACTGTTTTTACAACACCATAACCAGAAGTAATTTTTACAAAACATGTTAAAGTAAATAGTCAAAATACACGTAGGAAATTCATGATTTAACCAGCCGTTGCTCCACATTTCTGCCTTGACATAAATAACCATTCAATAATAAACGTACCTATATCACAACAACCTGGAACTAATTCTAAGTTTGAAAACAAAAACCATAACACTTTTGCCTACTTTTAAAACTCAAATATTTTGATTGGATCAACAGTATGGTCCAATTTGTTTTGTGATTGACATTATTACCAGCCTGTTACTGTTACCTTAACGAGAGAATTTTTAAATTATTATTTGCGTTTCCGTTTATTTTATTAAAAATAATTATGGCCAACAAAGCGACCAAAGTCAAGGCAAGATGAGACATTCTAAGGTTTCTTCTATTTATTCAGATGAAGGCAAGAAGCCCGACCTTCTCTAAAATTTTGGATAAACTAATGTCTTAAACGTTTAGTATAAATACTGCTAGAAACATGAGTACTTAGGTATCAGTATCACACTTCCATAATAGCAATTGCTAAACTTCCAGAAAAAATCTTCTCATTTCGAAAAACCGGCAGTCATGAAATCATTTTCCGTCATTATTTTAGCATTTATTGCTATTTCATCACCAACCGTAATTAAAGCCCGAAGAGAAGAAAGTAAGTTATATATTATTCCTATTTTTTAAATTATAAAGCCTTCTCTTTCAGGACTTCTCTTCGGCCCTCTACCATGGATCCGCCTCCCAATTCCACTCCCAAGGCCAGCAGGAGGAGCAAATTGTCCCATGCCTCAAAATGGGTGTATAACGTGTAACACCCAAGCTCCCATGAATATGTGTACTCAAGCTATGGGAGGAATGGCAGGGATGTGCTTTCCTCCTGCAACAGTGTGCCCTCCAGGATGTACTTGTATGCCAATGTGTCAACCACCACCTCCAGCCACAGGAACAGGACCAGGCTGTATGCCCTAATCTGAAATAAATCATCTTTCTTCCTTCTCTAAAATTTGTATTAACTTTCACTATTCTAAATAAACTGTAACTAATTCCACCTCATTCTTTTTATTCACCCATTTCCCCATTAAAACCTCCACAATAATCATAAACGCACTCAGCCCAAACCCCAAAGGCAAAATTAGCAAAACTGCCATAAACGCTCCCTCCCCAATTGATTTGCTTTCCCTTTCATTCCTCTCCCCCGTTTCATTTCTGTACATGTTCTCACCAATCGACACCAAATGCCATTCCTTCACCTTCTTCCACATTTCCACAATCCCCGATTCCAAGATTCCCTCCAACCTTCTCAAAATCTTTGGATGAAAAGCATTCATGACAGTATAGCCAATACCCATTCTTCCCAAAACGTCCTTCCCTAAATACACGTGAGGGAAATTGCGTCTTAAAAATGACCAAGCTAGATACAAGTCCCGATCCCCCAAAACTACGGCCATATTCATTTTATCTTTACAATCATCACGTAAAGCGTGGAACAACATTGACAAGTCTACTTCCCTCTTCCTGTGTAAATCCCCATCATATTTTCTGTATAGTTTGATAAATTTTAAATATTCTAGTTCCTTCTTAGAAAATTGTGATCCCAAAGTAACATTCTCAGTTACTTCTTCTGGACGAATATCCCTGGATATTGTTAAGATGCCAAGTATTTGTGAAATTTTTTCTAAGCCAACAAAGTGCGAAGTGAATTGCTTCTTTTCATCAAGCGAATGGAAAAATTGGATTTCATGCCTCAAACCTTTGAAGCCTAAACTGTACGTATCCACATTATATTTTATTAACTGGCTAA
>JAHZMU010002110.1:0-32802 GCA_027743725.1 Rambutsinella grinnellia | reverse complement strand
TGGCGGAGGCTTGTGCTTTTGACGATGACCTGTACTTGTTTCTCTTTTGTCAAAAGCTCAATGGATTTTCTAAAGTGAATGGCTTGGCTTGGAACAAGGTTCTATCGTTGGCTGTCGAAAAAGCCAGCGTGGATTTCGTTAAATGTTTAATTTCTGCCGTTGAGGGTGCTACTGGGAACCCTTTTAATTATAACGGGAACCTGGAACTTGTCGACAGAGCCGTTTCAGCTGGCAACGCTGAGGTTCTGAATTTCCAGATGATTAGACCTGAATTAAAAAATTATGTTGAAAATGCTGGCGTTAATTTCCTCGATGGATTAGTCGCTTGCAGTCGTAAGACGGCGAATATCCAGGACCGGATCAAAGTAGTTGAGAAGATCGCAGCAATAAATCAATCTCTCATCGATGGACACCTTCTCCATCTTGAACGTGTGGATGCGGACATTGCGCTTAAAATTGTAGAATTGGGCGGAAGTCTTCTCGCTTGTAATGCTGATGGCAAGTCTATTTTCTACGCTGACTGGATCGAGTTCCTTACGCCAGAGCAGTTTCATGATGTTGTTCAGAAGATTCCAGTTGATCAGCTCGCAAATCTCAACCCGGACATTACCTCAGTGAAAAATAGGACGACGAAAGAGAATATTATGTGCGCGCTGATTCCGTACTTAAATGTCCAGGATCCGCTTCCGGAAACTCTCGAGATTTTTAAACTTGCTGGAGGAGATCCAAATGCAGAAAATTATGAGAAGAGGACAACTATTGAAGTCAGCATTATAAGAGGGAGGAGCGCTTCCACCATTAAAAAACTTGTTGATTTCGGAGCCACATGGAAAGGAGAGACGGGGACAGGTCCGCTTCATCTGGCAGCCCAATTTGGAAATTTAGAAGCTGTCGAGTTCTTTCTGGAGACTGGAGTCGATGTCAACATTAAAGGTGATGATGGTAGGACACCTTTGGATTACATGATTCTAGGTACAACTGAATCCGACAGTAGATACGAGGCTGGATTGCTCCTTTCCAAAAAGGGCGGATTGCTCGCCACCACAGCAGAAGTAAATGAGAAGAGTCAGTCACCTCTACTGGTCGCGGCCAGAAACAATAATGAGCAGTCAGTTAGGCTCCTGATTCATTTGGGATATGGGGTCAATGATAAGGATTCCGATGGAAATGGTCCGCTGCATTTGGCCCTACTCTCTTTTAAAGGGTATGACAATCGCTTACTTATTAAGTTACTTCTCGAGCACCGTGCTGATCCGGACAGCAAAAACAGTAATGGCGAAACGCCGTTGCTATTCGCCGTAAAGAACGAAGAGAAGTGTGACTTACATCACATTGGATTCCTTATTGCGAAGATGAAAATAGACTGGACACCGGAAGAAGTTGGTCTGATTTTTAGGTGCGTGTTTTCTCACGACGAGATAAAGGACGTGGAATACATCTTGGAAGATGTCTTTGAGAAATGTGACTGGATGAGGTTGGAGGACGAAGGGAAGAATAGGTTGTTGCATCTGGCAGTAGAGTGCCAAAACATGTACGCAATCGAGGATTTGCTAGAGAAAGGTGCCGATCCCAACCTTATGAATAATTCGATGCATACACCCCTCCACCTCGCCATGTATATCGAGTGTCTGGAAACCTCCCTTAATATTGTCCAGCTCTTGGTGGAGAAAAACGCGGTCATCCATTTCCGAGATTATCAGAACAAGGATCGCAAGCTTCTTCATATTGCTGCCCAAGTGGGAAACGTAGAAGTGGCTAAACTCCTAATTCAAGAAGGCATAGACGTGGACCACTTCGATAAAGACTTAAATACGCCGTTACATGTTGCGGTAAAAGAGGCAAAGAAGAACATCCTGGAGATGGTGGCCCTACTAGTCACTAGGGATCCATCAATAAAAGGTCTTCGGAACAAGCAGAAGAAAACTGCATTGGATATTGCCAGGACAAGAAGAAATCTCGGGGAAGATATTTTAAGATTGCTAGCTTAATAGAACTTGTCAAATTTTAACATTTTAATGATTAAAAAGTTTAGATAGTTTAATTAATTTAATCTAGAATTAACTCAAAGAACTAATTAATAATTTATAGCGAACTCAAATGTAAAAATTTCCAATTTGCTCCACAAAAATAGTTTGAGTGTTAGTGTAACATTTATGTGAAAGATGTGTTATTTAATAATAGTTATGAAGGCAGGTGCTAGTATATAATTATGTTTATAATCTTGTCAAGTTGTACGATCAGTTGACAGCTATGTTATTTGCCCATCTTGCATAATTGAACAAGTTTAGAAATGTAATGTGTAAAGATCTTACATACGCCATTTAGAGCCGAATGCAAACATAAATAGCCGATTCCTTAGAATGATAGTATCTTTTCATAATATTTTATATTCGTAGCATTTTAAGTCGCAATCAAATTATTCTAGAGTCCGCAATTCGTTTACGTTTTTATTCTATAAAATATGAATTTTAAGAACTCGTTAATCAATATGAAGGGAGTTGACTTGATTCAGAAGACTGTTGTGCAAAGTACGTTAGGACAATTGAATGTTAATAAAAACGGGACAATAGATTTAGAGCAAGATAAAAATGAAGTTGAAAATAAAATGTGTAGTGTACTTACTTCCCAGTTTTCGTGGATTGCTTATTCTAGGTAAGATTTTAGGGCTGTTGCCATTAAGTGGGGATTCATACAAGAATTTGGAATTTAGGTAAAAATTTCATTTTATTTGCAAAATATTCGTAAAGCATTCAAAGAACATTTCTATTCCAGACAGTTTAGCCTAGCCGGAATTTTAAATGTGGTGTGCATCTTTTGCTTGGCTTTTAATGCCATTTTGGCAAGCATTACGTCGGTGAAAGTAGACAAGCGGAAAATAATGGATATTGCACATTCACTCGGGAATCCTCTTTGGACAACGTGGGGATTGTTCATGTAAGATTTTCATACACAAATCATTTAAGACCATTTAATTAGCAAATCATTTATTTGCAGCTACTTATACTTCTTTTACCGACGCAAGCAATTTCTCCAAATTTTCAAAACGTGGTCAACCTCCTGCAAAAACTTAACATTTACGAAGCCCGACAAATATTTAAAGCGAACGATTATACTTATCAGTTTTGTAATGTTTTCATCATACCGTTTTGGAAAATGGAATCCTTCATATGGAATACTTTGAAGTTTTTGATGACCTGAATGGTCAGAACAGAAGGCATGGGAAAGTCACATCAAATATTTCAATGGCTAAAATGTACTATTTAAGAAGTCATCGTTTCTGGGATGATTTGGTTGGCTACAACCCAATTTTACCTCTAACCGTATTCCTCACTCATAAATGGATTTTGTATGGAATGAACTACATGGAAATTGTCTCGGCGCTTTTGTTTCGAGCTTTGTATTTCAAGTTTAAAGCACTTTATGAAACGGCAAGGGAGCATTTTACAATGAATGGGCTGGGTGAATTTGGTAATTAATTAGCTTCGATAGTTTTTGTGAGCAGTTTAATTAGTTTGGCTAATTTTTAGATAAAATGGAGTGGACAAAACTTGTCGAAGATCATGACGCGCTTTACTCCATCTTGCATGACATGAATGTCTTTTTCTCTCCACTTTTATTTGTTTCGTATTCAGTTAATATTTATTTCTTTTGCATTCAAGTAAGTTTTTTGTTGAAATATTTCCGAAAAGATTTTTAATTAAACTATTATTTAGCTCCTAATGGGACTAACCCCGGATGACGCTCAGCACAGCCAAATCCATGCTATTTATGCACCATGGAGCTTCATTCATATAATCGTGAGGGTATTTTTGCTCTCATACTTTGCAGCAAAAGTTAATGAATACGCGCATAAAATTAAAGATGTTTTAAGAGCATGTCCAATACAATATTATAATGGATCAGTAAGTTATTAACAAATTGTATAAGTAATTGGCACTAGCCATTTTTTATTGATTAACGCGCAGGTTGCAAAACTTGGAAATTTCGTGAATACCAGAAGAAAATTAGGACTGAATGGATTGGGATGTTTTGTAATATCAAAATCATTTATGATGAGCCTTTTGGATGTCGTCTTTACAGTAGAAATTGTCCTGCTTCAAGCAGTCGCTACGGATTTGCAAACAGAGAGCTTTTGTTAAAACCTAATGGAGACACAACCAAGCTTGTTTATATATTTATCAATATTTATTTAGATTTAAAAAAAATAAATTGAATAAGTAGCTTGCCAATTTTGTTTAGTTATAGAGAAGGTTTAATCCTCACATGCTATATAACCAAGCTGCTTAAGCCAACAGATAATGTTTGGTTAATATTAATCGTTAAATAAAGGCATCCTGTAAATTCGTGTCATTTTTATTATAAGCCCTTTTATGAAAATCCGCTGATTTTTTTCTTTCACACAAGCCAATTATATTCAAGTAATAATTTTCCACCTGTCATAAAGTTTGCATTCCTAACCAGAAAAATGACCGAATTAACCTGGACAAGAATAGCATTATTCACTTATGTCATTGCCTGGATAATTATCTTGGAGTTTTCGCGCACCTTGAAGAATTGCATAAAAAGTAGATAAATATTTGAAGCTTGCGTAAAATTGACAGCCAATTATTTTCTACACGTATTACACTTTCACTTCTAAATTAGCATCCAAGCTGTCCTTCAGCACATCAAAAAATGGAGCGTACTAATATTGATCCCTTTACAAAGGCTATTTACGAAAACAATTTCAAAGTTTTCGAAAGCCCTGTACTTCGAAGGAGAAGGTCAATGGGTCAATCCGCTAAAGCTTTACAAACACAGGAAGACAAGGAAGATGGCCCTGGGGATAGCCTATTTTTTAATATGAGAGGATTCCTAATATTCGGAAGGGTTCTTGGGATTATACCCATCTCGGGTGTTATGGATCGTTCTCAAAACGGTTTTAAATTTGGGTAAATATACAAAATGTCTTACGATTAGCCAACAATTAAGTCAGCCAATTACTTAAACAATTTCAGCATGAAGACTACCCCAGCCATTATGAGCACGATCATTACCTTCATGGTTGGCTTTTCTGCAATTCTCTCTTTAATTTTCACTCTTCACCAACCAAAGTCAAATGCTTTGCAAATCGCCCAATCAATCCACGGCTGTGTTTTTCGACTTTGGGTTCTCTTCAAGTAAGCCCATTATAAATATTTAGATTTAAAATAAATACTTTCTCTCCAGTTATAGCTACTTCCTAACGCGTGCTGGATCTCTCATCAACATTTTCAAAACCTGGGGAAACTCAATATTAATCTATCCATCCAAAGATTCTACTCTGAAACGCGACATTATAATAATAACTTCATTCGTTTTCTCTCTCGGAATACTCGAGTGTATACTAATCCATTTAGAATACTTTCCCCAGTTTGATTTCATCAGTTTATATAGCACAACAGATGGAAAATCAACTTTACAAACGTATTACAACAGATCCCATCCTGATTGGGATGTTTCTCTGGGCTACAATCCTTTTCTGGCTGTAATGGCATTTATTACCCAAAAATTTGTTTTGTTTGGATGGATTTATGTAGACACCCTAATTATTTTGTTTGCAAGAGCGTTATACTTTAAGTTTAAAAGTTTGTGTGAAATATCCGGAGAGAAATTGGAGAAAGCTAATGATCCACCGACAACCGTCACTTGTGGGTTGGAAGGCGAGTGAAATACTAATATTTTACTTTATGTTTAAAAAATATTTTAAAATGAATACTTTTTTAGAACGGCTTTGCTGGATAAACATTGTCAAAGATCATGACACTTTATGCAATTTATTGGAATCTTTTGAGGCATTCTTGTCGCCTTTGGTGTTTGGCTCTTTTTCGACAAACATTTACTATATTTGTATGCAGGTGGGTGATAAACAATCAGACTTTTTGATCAATTTATGGCTAATTAAATTTGTTTTAAAGACAATCGAAGGATTACTGCCAACGAAAGTTGAGAATAGCGTTATCCATTCAATCTTCTCTCCTCTAAGTTTTCTAAGCATCTCATCGCGAATCTTCCTACTCTCAAATATGGCAGCGAGAATAAATACTTTTGCGCATGAAATCAGATTCGCTTTGAAGAAATGTCCGATTGAGTTATACGAAGCGGAGGTAAATTAAGATTTAAATATTCTAAATTGTATAATTATTTTTTTATAAATTATTTAAAAGATTGCCCGTGTGGATAAACACGTTACTTCAGGACCGGATATAGGCTTAACTGGTCTAGGCTGTTTTACAGTTACAAAGCCTTTCTTGTTGAGTATCATCAATGTCGTTTTTACAGTAGAAATTGTGCTCCTTCAAGGAATAACTACACCTACTAGTGGAACCTGTGCTGTTAAATAAAAACATTTACGTCATAATATAAAGGGTAAATTAGCGTAAAAGTTAATGAAGTAAAAGTTCCTTGGCTAGCAAATATTTGGCAACTTTTAGATTAATTTAAAATAAATTAAAGATTACCCAAGTTTAGAAAATTTAGTAGAATTCTATTCTTACGAAGTCATGTCTGGTGTTACGAAATCATTTATGTATAAGAAATGGACATTGGAAGTACCCCAAATTTATTAAAGTAAATTCGATTAGTATAACAAGAGGCAACCTCAATCGTTCACCCAAATGCTCACCCCATGCCCATACACGGATTCACCTATTCGCTGAATTTAATCTAATGTATCACCTTAAATTTTCAAGCTTCCTCTTCCACAAGCTCTTCCCAAGTTTGCGTAATAATATTATAGCTTTTACATTTAGACAATCTTACCTTTGTCATAAAATAATGCTCAAAAAGTACCCAAACCTTTTTCAGCATTTTCCTACACGATTGGGAATCGTTAAAGAAGCGCAAGTTATAGAACAAAATGTATTAAACTATGTATTAAATATCACAGTTATTAAAAGCAGTCAAGAGCAAGTCAAAGCAACTAAGCGAGACATTTTATTTTCACAACCTTTTTCTAAATTTACAAAAATATAAATCACCAGGCAAATTACAGGAATCAAAGCCCAACACGATGCCATTAAGCATGCGGGTTCCCACAAATTCCCCCCTCGTAACCCCATTGGTACACTTTGACGTCACTTTCATCCAAAAAGTCTTCTGCTATCTCTATCCAAATCCGATCTACTTGATCAGCACACCAGACCAACTCGTCGCCATTCATAAGGAACACTTTCGTTCGAACCACCTCCCTTGGCTCTTCTCCCAAATCATCTTCACTTTATTTTGTGGAATTGGTTCGTGCGCCTTCATCGTTATAAAGCAGCTCTTTTTTCTTCCATTGAAGACTTCTCCGGCCCTTTATAATTACATAGCTTTCTTTGCGATGACAGTTTTACTTTTGCTACAATTAACAATTTACATTCATCTATTCCTCTTTCCAAATACCCGGCATGTTGTCCATACAATTCTGGTATTTTTGAAATTGAAATTGAAATTGAAATTTATTATTAAATCAGTCCTCGGGGCCAAGTGACCCATGGAACACATAGGGTATTTACATTAAGTACTGCTTACTTACTAATTACAAATAATGCTTATCGTTTATCACGCTTGTATCTGCTTAATCTTATCAATTCTGGTATTTGAGAAACGCTGCTATCTCTCACTTCCATCCTGCTCAAATCTTAATTTCACAAAAAGAATTGACATTTTGGGAGTTTGCTTCACCTTTGGAATATTTATGGGAGGTGTTGTTGGCCACTTTTGGCTTCTGCTATTTATACAAAATTACCTAGATCCATTTTATTACATCTTAGAAGAGTTTTTGCCACATTCACAACACAGACCATTTCTTTTAAAAGCGCTAGGTTTTTTCCTAAGATATTTTATGGAATTCTTAAGATTTGGCTACATATTGGGTGGAACCCTCTTCTACGTAATATTCGGTTTTATGTCTTCAATTAAAAAAATACAATTGATTTCCGGCACTGACTCTATCCGTTTATATGTTGAATTGAGACTCATCAGCGAGAAATTTAAATGGCTCGATTCTGTCGTTGCATTTGGGTGGGGTGCTTGGTATTTATTGACCATATCATTGCTTTGGCTATTGTTCAAATGCTGGACTATCCTCACTTCTGCACTCGTAGCTTTTTTCGCTGTAGCTAGTATTTATGCAATTTTTTGTACAGCTCTACTTATCCCGACTATGGCCCAGTTAAAGATCGGATCGGTGGAGTTGATTAGGGAAAGATTAAACATTAACCGGAGTACACAAATCATCCTATAGGTATATGCAATGGAGGGCTCAGGATATCGCATCGCTGAGGGCAGGCCACTTCTTCTCTATTGGGAGGAGTACTACGATGGAGTATTTATCTTGGTTGGTAACATACTTGTGTAATGCTGTCATTTTAATTAATCCAATTTAGATATTTGAAATGTCAAATATTCATTTATTAATTTCTTTTAAAATAAATACTAGCAGAGCAAAGGTGTTTAAAGTTTAAAGGCAATTAGATTAAATATTTCTAAAATATTAGTACAGCATCAAACACTCGATTTATCAAATTGTCCATCATTCCATTTGCATAACCTCTGTCAATTATTCTTGTAAAGGGTGCATATGGAATACCTAATTGCTGAAGTGATTTGCATTCCCTCTCATTTATCTCAAGTAATTTTAACACATTCCTTGTTAGAATACCTCGTTTACGCCGAAATACATTTTCGAACTTGACCCGATCCGTAACCCTCTTGATAAATGCAGCGCTATGCTCGTGTAAGTGAACAGAAAATTTTAAACAGATAAATACTAATAAAATAGCAGTAGCTGCGCAAGAAATTGCAACAATCCAAGCTATTAAGGGTACCTGTTCAAATTTCTTTAGGAGTAATGAAATAACTATGACGATCCACCAAAACAAGAGGGAAATTACAATGCTAAACATGTTGGATAACAAAACCGTTCCTAAGCGGTGGACCATCGTAAATACTCGATATAATTTGATACATTCTAGGGTGCTTAACTTGAACAGATCATTTTTAAAAATGTATAAAATGCACCTGGCCTCGTATAGGACCATTGAAAGAACGAGTAAAGTGACGGTGCAGACGCGACTCGCTTCAAAAGTTCCAAGCAGAGTGACCACTCTAAATAGGAATGAAGCAATGATTGATTCCAATGAGAAATATTTAGGGTCCCCAAAAATATCCTTGACAAGAAAATAATTCGGATCTATATTTGCAAAAAGCGGATAAAGAAACAAGAACCAGGCAAAAGCCACGCATCCAATTGGTAAAAAAATGGAGGCTAATTCCAGAAACCTTTGATTTGGCAAGGTTTTCGATGCAAATTTATTTTGCACTGAGGATGCGACGGTAAACACAGAGTTTAAGAGATGAACAAGGTCTCTCGCGTAAATCAAGAAGTGGGCCATTATGATTATAACCAATTATAACAACGAACTGTGCTCCAGCGATACAAATATGTAGCGAAGAAGTAACTAGTGTTAGCTCCCCTATTCTTTCTACAAAAAGATGGGTTATCTGAAGGTATAGAATTGAGGCAAAAATGTAGAATATTAGAATAAACGATAGGAGATACGAGATTATTCCGGGGAACTTGAAATTTGTAGTTAAAATTAGCTTCTTATTTTGTACTTTTATTTTAACGACAAATTCTGGAATGAAACTGAAACCTAAATTAAAGATTGAAAATGCGAGTTTCTGCTTCTCTGTTATCATCGTAGAGAACAAAAAGTTAAGAGAACTTTCTTGCAAGTATGGTTGCCAAATGAAAATAAAATGCTTAATAAATTACCAGTTCCACATATTATATACTAAAAATCAAACATTTGAAAGTTGAACGTTCTTATGTTAATATTTAAATTAGGTTTTTAATTTGATTATTTGAATTGTAATCAATTTCGGGTCATAAAACCAATATAATATGGATAAGCATAAATAGAGTTCTAAAAAGGTTTATTGATTGAATCGTGTAAAGTAATTTAAACGCAAAGTTAAATATCAATATAGCCTACAATTTGTTTTGAAATTTATATTATCCGAGTCACTGTCACCGACTATTTTAATGCACGAGTTGCCATTTCATTCTCTTCTTAAAGACTTTCTTCTTCGGATGACTAAACATATGCCGGAGTAAATCAACCCAAAATTGAACTCCAGCCCCCAGACATTTTTCTATGCAGTAGCATATTAGACTAACAGAAATACCACATCCCCAAAGCGTAAAAAGGAGCTTGAGATGGCCCGATAAATTAGCCGATTTTGGCATTCTCTGATCACCCTCACTTTCTCCTTTTTCATCAGCATTTGCTATTTTGTTAGAAGAATGCTTTTGGATTTTGCTGACATGTCTTGTCACCAGCTTGTTCCACCACTGTTCTATTCCACTAGGCCCAACTCCTTTTAACCTCCTTAGAAAAACGTTGCACGGCATCCATCCGCAGAAAGCCATTCCCAATTTTGTTTCTAAAATTGGCTTCTTCCCAACATAAACGAAGGGCCATCCGTCCTCTCGAAGCTGTCCTGCAAGTTCTTGCGCTCTCAGCTCATTTGTTACCAGCGCTTTATTATCACATTTGCTTAAAATCTCATATGAAAGCTTTCTTTGAACCTTGTCAATATGCAGATGAAGATTATGTGGCTTGTCATTAATAGCAAACTCTACAATTTCCTGCGACAAAGTAATAGGAAGTAACTTGGTCTTACGCAATACATTATTAATAGAAAGGTTATAAACAGGAGCGTTATATTTATAAATAATCGAGCGGATATTCAACCAATAATGGAAATTGTCGAAGCAATACTTGTCTTTCTCAACATCACTGTGATTAGAAAATAAAATACAGTGCCTTCTCTCTAAATCATCTCTGACACAGCTCATATCTCCCTTTAATTTTTTAATTACTTTTTCATCATTCGCTCTTAAGAACAGCCTACACTCATCCGCTATTTTATCCACGACGCCTTCCACGAATATCTCAAATTTATATTCAAAAAGCTCTCCAATATTTTTGAACGGGATTGGAATCAAATCCGAGACGAGCTTTAAGATATTATCATTTTTGTACCCGTTGCTAAGCACTATTCCTCCCAAAAGCATTCCAAATACTAATAGTCGTACAGGGGACAAGCTGAGAGTGTCAGAAGGAAAAGGGTCACCTTGCTCAAGCAGGTATTTGTAAACTGTTAGCAGTTGTTTGTAGCTCCTTTTGAATAAATTTCTCCCAACATCTTTCTTAAACCCCTTCCTCCCATCAAAACTTGTTACAGCTCCTATTAAAATTGGCGTGACAAAAGCCAACGTCGCTATCAAAAACCAAATGCTTTTATCATAAACAGATATCAAAATTTCAAAGTTGAGCGTTTCCTTCGGTGGCCTTCCACAGCTCACAAAGTTCATTACATTCGTAGATAGCTCAACACTTACTGGATAAATGCCTTTTGGCCACGACCCATTAACTTGCTGCCCAACAAGGATATCAATAAGTGGCGTTGTGGCGTGTCGTTCAGCATATTCAAAAACATTTCTCATGCTATCCGAACAGAATATTAGATTATCAATATTGCTAATGTTTCCTAACACGCTATGCCACAGCTTGATTAAGCCTAAGTGAAGATAGTCAGTTAGCTTTATTTCGGGAAATACATGGCCCTTACTCTTCCTATAAAGTAAGTTGCATTTGAATAATGCCTGGAGGAAACCCTCATGCTTGACAACCTCGTATGATTTAGAAATTGTACTTTCAAAGTGGAAAGATTTTGATGTCCAATGCACCGCATCTAATTCAGAGCTTTGTTCTGCGGAGCAAAGTTTTTGTTGGAGTCTGACAACGTCTTTTTCACAGAATATCTCATTACATTCGTTCCAGGTGCTAGCTTCACGGACAGTAATCATTGAATAGTCAGGGTTATCTCCTGGATGAACAGAGTACATTTTTGATATAACTTTGCTCGGACTTTTCTTATTCAACTCGACCCTTAAAATGAAGCCTAGGTTGTTTGAGAATGGCTTGAAATAAATGCCATTAATTGATCTTTGCAGGAACGCCGCTGCCCAGTAATTCATCGCTGCTTTTTTAGGCGGCCACAAGCCCATCGCAATAGCCCATAAAATGTTAAGACTTGGCTTATTTTTAGGCGGTTGGAAATTTAATTCTAGAAGGAAATGGAATTTGTTTGAGTCGGGATAAGGTAATTGTATAATGAGATCTTCGTGAAGATCCTTCCTCCAGAGATTCAAGTCCATATTAGACTCATGCTTTTTTAATAGAGCCATTTCCGGTAGAATTTCAAAATGCGCTTCGCACGCCCAAGGACGAGCTTTCATGGAATAATTAAGGAAATTTGTTTGAAAGCAAATTCCACTGCGCGTCTTAAGAATAAGATATTTTGAAGATGTGCAGTAGTATCTCCTTGAAATTTTGTCCCATGTCCATCTATTCCCTAGGGTAAGGAGAGTAGGCTTTGTTGTATTGACCATTAAGTGCTTAGGATATTTCTCCTCGTTTTTAAATTCTCTCCCGTAAACAAGTTGAAGTGGACTTGTGAGAACGACTGGGTATGGAAATGGATCGTAGTCTAAGCCATTCACGTTCCTCAAGTGAATATAGCACGTTTTGAAGGGGATGAAGAGTTCCTTCAGATTAATAATTTTGTTAGGTTCGAGGGCCAATTTGTATGGAGGAGAACCCCCTCGGCAAGTCGTTCAGTTGTAGTTGGTCGATCTCTCTGCGATTGCAGCCTCTGAAGACGCAACGAATCCTCGTTGATAAAAAGCAAAAATATCGTTTCGTTTTCGAAATGAATTCGCTCAATAATATATGGAGCATACTAATTTGAGAACTCGCTCGGAGATCGTTACATATTCTCGGGACAATTTCTCTGCATACTTTAAGCCTCCTTTTCTTCATTTGAACATGTGTTTTTAGGAAGTTACAAAAAGGTTTGCGCAAGTCCGTTCATTAATTAAAAATTAATATTTAGCAATTAATTATGGGTAAATCCGCAACGCGACCTACATCATCTCTAAGAAAAAATTGTCAGCGTAGAAAAAATTTATCAATTGTGAGGACATTAATAAACAAGAACAAGAAAACGCGAGATATAAGTGTTGCAAACAGAAACGCTGTTTCCCAGTTAAGCGTTTTTGCAGAACCACCAAACTTGCTGGAACAATCTAATAATTTTGAGCAATTAACCAGTGCCACTTTACCTAAGCCGAAAAATCATGAACACAACGCTTCTCAACTTTTTGAAGACATCGAAGGGCATCATCTTCTCCCACCTTCAAACGACGATTTTAGTGAATGTGATGAACCACACGAAAGCGACATATTAGACTTGCTTAAAGAGTGGAACACAAAACATTACCTAACACGTGATGCATTCACAGAACTGTTGAAAATATTGAAATTACACCAATGCTTCCTACATTTTCCATCCGATTGCCGAACTTTAAATAAAAGAAATAACATTGACTTAAAGCCATTGGGAAAAGGAACAATTGCATATTTCGGAGTTAGTGCTGGTCTTCATAATTTTTTGGCAAAAGTTGATAATATTCCAGTGGCCATTAATCTGCAAATAAATGTTGACGGACTTCCTGTGTATAAAAGCAAAAGCTCTCAATTTTGGCCAATCCTTGGAAGTGTTGAAGGGTCAAAGTTTGTTTTTGCAATTGCAATATACTATGGAGAATCAAAGCCAGATGACCTAATATTGTACTTCAGCGATTTTATTTTGGAAATAAAAGACTTAGAAGCAAATGGCTTTACATTTAAAGATGCTCAAATTAAAGTTAAGCTATCTCAATTGATATGTGATGCCCCAGCAAGAGCCTTAGTTTGTGCTATTAAAGGACATTCGGGTTATTATGCGTGTGGCAAGTGTGAAGTAAAAGGGAAGAGAGTAGATAAAAGGGTGGTGTTTCTTAAAAGGGATGCTAAATTAAGAACTGATGAAAGTTTTCGACAAAAATTACAGGCTAAGCATCATGTAGGTGAAACGCCGCTGGAGCATTTAAGTCTAAATTTAGTAGAAGACGTTGTGTTTGAATATATGCATTTGGTGTGCCAGGGAGTGACTAAAAAACTTCTTAAATTATGGACTGATGGACCACGTTGTTCTTTTCGATGGCCAATTAGCTTAATAAAATCGGTCTCGGAAGCCATTATTGAACAAAATATTGGAATTCCAGCGGAATTTGCAAGGAAGGGTCGTTCGCTATTAGAGATTGATCGTTGGAAGGCAACAGAATTTAGAACCTTTCTCTTGTATACTGGTCTAGTGGTCTTAAAAAATAAAATTGATAAGCAGTACTACGACAATTTTATGCTACTATCTGTTGCAATTAGATTACTTGCCGAAGAAAATCAAACCACTGCTAACATTGAATATGCAGAACAGTTACTTTTGCTATTCGTTTATCAATTTCAAATATTGTATGGCAGAAAGTTTGTTTCTTACAACGTGCATGGTTTAATTCATTTGGCAAACGATGTGAAGCGTCATGGACATTTAGATAATTTTAGCGCTTTTAAATTTGAAAATTTTCTTGGGACAGTGAAGAAACAAGTGAAAGCCTCTCATCATCCTTTGCAGCAAGTTGTCAACAAGCTATCAGTACGAGAAAGCGGCGATATCACAGCGAATCTGACTCACTCACCTGATTACACCATACGTGAGGCATGGCATATAGAAGGATCTAGTTACAGTGCTATTGAACTACGAGGATACAAGTTGCAAGTTCATGCGCCAAATAACATTGTGTATTTGAGAGACGGAAGCGTAGGGTCAATTAGTAAAATTGTTAAGAAAACTGGCAAAGAACCGAAATTAAAAGTTAATCGTTTTGTAAATACAAGCGACTTTTTTAGTTATCCCAGTAATTCAAGTTTGCTTCATATTTATGAAGTGGATTTTGATTCTCAGAACTCAATAAAAGTGAAGCTTGAAGAAATTAAGTGGAAGGGACTTGCGCTGAAATCAGGTGTTAAGAAAGTTACTTTACCAGTAATACACACAATTTAGCAACATGGCTGCTACGCATGCTGTTGTGAACTTTTTTATTGACAATTCGGTGGCAGTTGTTCCAATCGAATGGATGGCGGACGACCAAAAGAGTTGTTACTTTCCCCCAAGCACCTTTAAGGGACTAAACAAAGCTGTCAGAAAAAGCCACAACTATGAACCTGAGTGGGTGCAGTATCAATGTCGAGTCTTTCGATGCTACCGTAAGCATTTTATAAATTTATAATTCATATAACGTTCTAATTTTAAGATAGTTAATTATCTACATTATTTTATTTCAGAAAACTACAACGATGCTAGAATGGACCTGCCAAATGCGCAAGTAACATCGGACTTATCCGGAGCTGAAGGAGGTAAACAGAAAACAGCGAAGGCCCTTATTCCAAAATTGCCAGCACATCCATCAACTGTTTCTGACGGAGCGAGTGGAAGTTCTACTGAAGCCGGTGTTCACAACAACTTAATTGGGGCTGATGAAATTTCTGTCGAAAAGGAAACTGTGGTTCAATTGGAGGAAGAAGTAGGATTTCAAGGTTTTGAAGCATCAAGTCAAATTCTTCATGTCACGTGTAGTTCTGATTGCAAAGGTAAGCTACGCTTCAGCAATTATTTCAAACTATGTTAATTAACTAGACTCATTTCCCTTGAAAAAAATAATTTAGCGTTTCAGGAGACTGTTCTCTTGAAACTACAAGGAATTGAGGACGTTCAGAAAACCCAGTGCGAATTGATGAACTCAATTTTAAATGCACTCTCCATGAATAATTCTACCGAGACTGGACCTAAATATGAATTTGCTTCGGGGACTTTTCCGGTTACATCTGTGTCTGCACTTGAGGCGTTGGAAGTGCTTATCAGGGAGAATGATCTTGCTAAAACGTCTCTGGTAAGTTGAAGCCTATAAGCATTTTATGATTAAAATGTTTTGCTGATTGAAAATGACACTGCATATTTTTGCTTTTTAGAAAACCAAATTAAAGGGCTACTCTGGTGATAACTTGGCAAATGCATTAAAGATGAGGTTCAAATTCTCTATTACGGACGATGTCTTGGCGGAGCACTCCCTGAAGGGTCAATCAAAAAAGCTGGCGTTTTCTGCTTATAAATCTCTTGTTGAGTCAATTTTTGGTAATAAAATATTCGATTTTAAATTATTCAATTAAGGTATGACAATTGCTAGCAAAATATAAGGAATTAATTTGATTAAATTAATTGTAAATGTAGAATCGTTTCAAGAGACCATCAAATTTAAGACGACGACAATGGACGAGTTTGAAACGGCTATTACCACTAATCTGAAGTGGGCATCTGATCGTGTTTCGCAAAGAATGTAAGCTTCTGTAAAAAAAAGTTCATCTCATCAAATATTTTGCAATTTTAATAGCTAAAATTAAAAAACTTATATTTACAGCAAGAAAGCCGCCCTAGCTTCTTCCAAGCGAGCCCTTCAGACTAAAGTGACAAGCCAGTAAATAATATTATATTTTAGAAGTTACATTTGTTTAGTTGTAAATTGCAATTGTATACTACCACATTTTTAATTAATATTTTCATTCTGTAACAAAAGTTTTAGATTTTAATAAATAACAGTGAATTTAGCTACAGTTAGTTTTCATTCGCATATCCGTGTAAATTGGTAGCTCATATCGTTGTAAAATCGAGAATAATTAGTTGCGAGGTAGTGCCTGTATTCGTGCTATAATCGAGTATTTGTCGCTGCGAAAACGTAACCAGTTCGTAACGAGACTTCAAAGTACACTCGTTCATTAATAGCGTATTTATCGCTGTGATCTCGTACACAATTAACTCTATTTTCTACGTCGAATCCATGTCGATTAGGAGCGATATCAACCAACGAATCTGTGGGCGAAATCGTAGCGAATGGAGCTATTTTTGCCGAGGGGGAAATTGCACGTTTTCTGTCGGGTAAGCCAGGAGTCCATCCTATTGCGTAGGAGCGATGTGCTTGGAGCTTGTGTGTTTCACGTTCCTCAAGTGAATATAGCACGTTTTGAAGGGGATGAAGAGTTCCTTCAGATTAATAATTTTGTTAGGTTCGAGGGCCAATTTGTATGGAGGAGAAATTGCACGTTTTCTGTCGGGTAAGCCAGGAGTCCATCCTATTGCGTAGGAGCGATGTGCTTGGAGCTTGTGTGATTTGAATTGGGCTTTGGGAAAGCAGAGACGATTGTATTCTTCCTTCTTGCAAAATTCCCATTGCAGCTCTCTACACGAGATTAGCATAAAATGTGATATAAGCCAGATAATAAAATGGAGTTTAGACATTTTTAAATACGCCTTTAATATTTCTGCTTTTAGAGGCGAAATATTTTTCGCTTGCCTTGCGGTTCGTTGCTCTACAAAAACTTCAGATTTGTTTTTGTGTGCCTACGTGTTGAATACGTAGTAAAATTATTTTAAAATTAAATTATCCTCTTTAAAATTATTATGTTTTTAAAAAACAATTTAAGAACCAATTTAAGAACCAATTTCCGCTAGGCGACTAGCCAAAATAATTAGTAGAAAACTATTAATGTTTATTGATTGAAACAGAATTTAATATAGGTGCGTGAAGAGGCACGGAAAATGTATAAAAACATATCCCATTTCAGAGCTTCATTTAAATTACATTTCATAAAAGGTCAGAGAAGACCTTCATCATTTCAAGCCATTCAACTCTAATTCCACCTTGATAAAGTCTGCCGACCATTTTTATAAAAAAAATTGCTAATTACCACAAACTTCTACGAAACTATTTAATTTAACAATTCAGTTTAACTTGCATTATTCCTTCCGCCTCCCCGACATATTCTACTGATTTTGCTTTTAGCCTCAGGCTTTGTTTTAAATTGCTTTGCATTCCTCCAATAACAATTTCGCAACAACTATTTTATACTATTTCAACGGAATTCAAAATCTTTGCAAAAATACTAACTAAAAAGTTACCATCTAGACCATTTACTACTTCAAAATCAAAAATTCCTAAATCAATCCTCCCCTTTCTTACATATTCGTCTTGAATCTCCGTGGTTTTCTTCGTATACAATCTGTGGAGTATTCCGTTAAACACATCGGGTATGAAGAAGTTATGCAACCACTTCACTTCTAATAAGTTCAAAATTCAAGTTGCTCAAATTGCAATTCCTGTTCTCCCGTAGCCTTCGCTTGATCCATTTTCCAGATAGTGCAAATGATTAACTTCTGATGAATCTTCTACCGTAATATTCACATTTGAATTTTCAACAATACTGAGACTAGAGTTTGTTGAAAGGCAAAGGGCAATTGCGACAATCTGAGAGGCTCCCACAATTAGAGGATCCTTTGAAGTGAACATTTATACACAAAATGAGTTTAACATCTCCAAATCCGGGAGTGACATTTTTCTCATTCTCAGACATTGGAAGAAATTTCTTATTCGCACGACAATTGTCTAATTTGTATTCCTCGCCCAACCCATTTCGAACTAAACTTATTCAGTTAAACGCTGTAGTCATCCTCCATTTATTCGAATCCTACTTTCCTTTCCTTTTACGAAAAAGCAAGGAGAAAATTCGTGAAAAAGAAGCCAAAACTAATACCCCCATTATTTGAAAACTGCAAAAGATTATAGCGCAGTCAGTAGGATTCGAACCTACGCTCCCAGAGGGAAACAGATTTCTAGTTTTAATTAATTTTTAAGTAATTCGTAATTAATTAATTAATTCTAGTCTGTCGCCTTAACCACTCGGCCATGACTGCTCTGGTTGGAAGGTTAAAGTTAATTAATTAATCTTGAAAATTACTGGAGCAAGATTTTAAATAATTAAGACTATAGCTTCTCATACAAAGTAGTCTGCTATCTTCAGTTTTCTTCGACAAAGCTTGATAAAAGCGCAAACAACTCCGTCAGCAAAAAAATGCACATGCATAAGCCATAAGTCAGAATCTCACAGAGATCCAAGCCTAGACTAGTAAATGAATGGAAATGTCAAAGAAAATTAAGCGAAACATTAGCATGCAATCACCTTTCATTGGAAAAGGACACTGGGAAGTATTTGGGGCAAAATATCATATAAAAATTCATGGATGCAAAAATTACATTTGACATTGAAGATTTGCTCCATTCCATTACATTTCACGTTAAACAAATATCAACTATTTTGGAAGGCGAGAAACAATTTGCTTGACATTGCTTTTTACTTTTATGAGCAAGGCTGATACGAGAAGAGCACGCAATGTCAAATGTCAGTAATTTTCACCTAAAATAAAACGCATAGTAATACGGCATTGACCATTGTCTTGACCTCAATCCAACAATTTACACCCACTCTAGACATGCATGCGTCCATTTCCCATTTCACGCAAAATAAAGAAATCCATTTCACTTACTTTCCCCTATTATTCCATTTCTAGCAATTTGCTTTTTGCATATAAAATGGGTTTGTTATGAAAAATTGTCAACACTTTTCTCCCAGACTTGGAAAAGTTAACATCTTATTTTGGGAAATGGCAGGTGAGTTATTAAGATTTTATATTTGGGCAAAGTGAAAATGTCTTTTTTACAGTTTTAAGATCTCTGAAATGTCTCCAAGATTTGGACAGACTTTATATCGAGGAGCGAGACGTCGAAGGCTGGTATGAAGAAGGGCTTAAATATTATTGCGTCCGGGATTGGGGCGGACGCCTCCTATTCAAAATCGAAGAGGAAGTAACCGAGTCATACGCCAACATGAGCGAATTCCGGGTAAAAAATCCCCAAAATCATTTCGTTCTCAAGTTACACCGTCCATTCATAACTGAACGGATGGAGGTTCGGACTCCGGAAGGAGATATTATCGGTTGTGTTGAGCAAGAGAAGAGAAATACCGCATTTGGATTCAACTTTGTCCTTCTAGATAGATGGGGAGATATCGCATTCAATATAAAAAGTGAAGATGACGGCTTTAAACTCTGGACAAGATGTGAATCATTCAAGGTTGCAAGTATTCGGAGAAAGTTTCCAGGAAATTTGGATGAAGTCTTTTCCAATTTGGACAAGTTTGAAATTTTCTTTCCATCAAATTGGGACGTGGCTATTAAGGCGACTGTTTTAGCTGCTTGTGTTCTCCTTGTTAGTAAATTAGACTATAATTATATTAAATATTGTGCTCATAAATCTGTATTACATTTCAGGAAAGCATGAGAGCCTTCTCAAGCTCGGAAACATCAAGAGCTGAACTTCAACCCCTCATGTTTGATCAAGATAAAAAGAGTATGTTAAGCTTCCAAGAGAGGAATAGCGGCTCCGGAGATTCCCTGGAGGTTAATGAGGGACGTGAAAGGTCTAAGAGCTATGGGGGAAGAAGTAATGAAGAGCAATATCAGTTTGAGAAACGCTATAGTAGTTTTTAAATGTATTTGAGATTTCAGCTAAAAGTTTTGGAAAATAAAGAATTTCATGAAAGATTTCATGGCATGAAAATATCATGAGCCAAACAAGAAAAAATGCTTTTCACAATTTCACAAAGGAACAAATGTAGTCAAGGCAAATGCATTACATTTACAAGTATCTGGTCAGAAGCTCTCCTTTCATTTCATACTTTACATAACACCACATGTTTTTTTCTATTTCTATAACAAATAATTCCGAAAGGCAAACATAATATTTTCTAAATTTTTAATATTTTTGTGAATAATTTTAATTTTGTAAACTTTAGATAAGTAATCATGCCTTGTTGCTTAATATGTTATAGAAGTTGTGACAATCTTCCTCAAATTTACAATGAAACGGAAAAGACGAAAGTCAAACGTGACATTAAAAGATTTTTCAAACTATTAGAAAGATACATTAATAGAGGAAAAGATAAGTGCTGCATGTCCACAAAATTTCCAATGGAAATGGACAAGCTAATTGAAGCAGGACTTGTGCTTTGTCAAGATTGTCACAATCTAATGGAAGGGTTTTGTGACATTTACTATGTACTGGAGGAAGCAGAACTGCATTTGAATTGGACGATGAAAAACTTTGGAGGGATCATGGAGCGAGCTAATAATGTTGACTCTAGTAATGGTTTGTTCCACTTCCTAAAAATACTTGGGGATTCAGAAGATCAGGTAGAAGGAGTTAAAAAGGAGATTATTGAGTGGAGGCGAAAGCTAGTAGAAAAATGTAATTACTCATATTTCTAATTTTATAAGCAATTTATTATTTGCCAATTTTCGGGCTGACATTTTTAATTTTTTTAAATTCAGGCTATGGAAATCTTCGGCTTTCATTCCCGAAGCTGATGCTCAAACGATGTTTTTTGAAGCCTTTGGAGGCAACTTGTCCAAAAATGTCGGCGTCGCATAATGAGCCAGATCCTCCATCACCAATAGAGCTAGAAATCCCAGATAACATCACTGACATATCAGTCAATCTAGAGAACATTGGGGACAATGAAAATGTGCGAAAATATTTTTAGAATAATTAGATTTTAAATTAAAAGTCAATATTTAAACTGAATATTTTTTATAGGGAGAAGAGGCAACCATAGCTGAAAATTTGCCTCAAACTACATTGCAGATAAAAGACACGGAATCTTTCACCACAATTAATAAAATTGTAACTGGAAATCTCCCACAGGAAACAAATTTAGTCAGCGCAAATCCAGTCACCTACACAGAAGAAACTGAAGGCACCATCGCACGCCGGCTTCGCAACATTCATTCCTGTTCAAAATGCTACAAAACATTTTCAACGTCACAATCATTGCAGGCCCATCAAACGTCCCATTCCAGCGACGAAGAAATGCCAGGAAATGCAATTGAAGACGATGCTCACGAGCAAAAGTTTGATGAATATGACCCTGCAGAGCTCTCAAGCGAGGAGACCAGTAGCAGCGACAGTGAGGAAGATCTCGAAAATTTTAAGGAAGAGCCAAATGTAACATCGACCCCATCCATTCTTGAAGAGCCACTACAGCCTATAGAAAAAGGCACGAATAATATGAAAAATTATACTTCTAGAAATTCCAATCTAAAAACTGTAAATGTTCTACCTGAAACAAATCCAGCAAAATCAATTCCACTCAGCACTGAAAAACCTGACCTTGCAGCTTATATACCCATTATAAGCCGTCAGCTAGGCTTCCAGACTTGTCCAAAATGCTCCAAAATATTTTCAAATTCGCAAACACTACAAGCTCATCTAGCTTCCCATTCCAACCAAGTGAAAAAAATACAAACATCAATCACCAAGCTTCTACGGAGGAAAAAACTATTTAATGGTAGAATGCTTATTTACGAGGATTTTGTGGAATTCATAAAAATTCCATGCCCAATAGAAGGCTGTTTTAAAGTACTCTATAATTCGCAAGACTTAGAAGATCATAAAAAGCTTCATGGAACATTTTCCTGCGACTTTTGCTCAGATTCATTCGTCTACGCTCCAAATCTTGCCCGTCATGAATTATCAGAACATTTTGACTTGAAGGACGCGTGTCCCAGAAAAGAATGCGATTTCAAAGGAAGTGAAAGTGATGGATATATTAATCATGTTTTAGTTGATCATTTAGGATTTAGAGTTATGAAACACGCCAGAAAATTCAACTGCAAAAAGTGCAAAAGTGGATTCACCAAGAAGGAAAATTTAGAACGTCACTTAACCACATGCCTTATTATCAATAACAAGAACTACCAAGATAAGGTAATAAAATGTGATGTAGAAGGATGTTCCAAATCCTACAGTAACAAAGAGGCTCTTTCTCAACACAAAAGGCTTAAACACAGGACTAGTACCAAAGCTAAGCCCGTTTGTCAAATCTGCAAAGGCAAATTTTTGACTAAGAATATTAGGGATTGTCATATGAGGGAAAAGCATCCGGAAACTTTACCGATCCCTTGTATTGTGGAAGGCTGCAATGCAAAATTTGCGTCAGAATCAAGCATGGAGTATCACTTGATGAAAGTGCATAAAAACGAAATGGATAGAATAAGTAAATTATGTCCTCATTGTGGAAAGAAATTTTATGGCACTTTTCAGTTCCAAAGGCATTTAGAATGGCACGAAAGGGTTAAAGGTTATGTTTGTAAAACGTGCGGAAAAGGATTCAAAGATAGGGAAAGATTGAATATACATTACCTTACTCACTCTGGACCAGAAAGTTGGCAATATCAGTGCGAAATTTGTGCAAAAAAGTGTCTTACCAAGGGCAAACTGGATGAACATTTACGGACACATGGAAATGAAAAGGCATTTGCTTGCGACATTTGTGGGGCAAAGTATGCGCACAGACATAATTTGAGGATTCACGTGAACAATAAACATGCAGATTTGAGGAAGGATGAGGCGAGAAAAATAGATAAAACAAATTTCACTTCGAGAAAAGGAGTGAAGCGCAAAAGGATGTTGGAAAACCATTCATAGATTCTAACTGCCTTGAACACTTCAAGACTTAATGATTAGGAATAGAATTCGATGATGTGTTGTTTAATTTAATTTTTAATAAATCAAGCTCAGAATATTTTCATTGTTAAGATGTTTGTCCTTCGTTCTAATTCATATTCATTTCCATTTCATCAGTTTTCCAGAAAAGTCTTACTTGTATTCAATTCTAACTTGGTATATTTGATGATCTATGAAGGGAGCGGTGCTCCTAAAACGTTAAAATAAAACATTAACATTTAAATAAAAATCCAAGTGTTAAATCATTTTCAACCTTACTTGAAATTATTCGAAAGTGGCTTTTCATTCCGATTCTTCATTTTTCTCAAGTTTTTTATAAAGGCTGCGGAGACGGCGACAGGTTCTTCAAAGATTAGGAAGGCAATGTCTTGATAGCACGGAGGAAAAGTGCTGGAGCCAAAGTAAAGCCATGCTTTCTCCGCCTTGAACAAACCGGAGAGGTTAAGTGGTCTATTAGAGGTCCGATTGTAAGGTTTATAAGGGATCTGATCCTCAAGCTCTGATAAGACCTTACTAGTGGACGAGTCAATAAGAAAGAATGAAATTGCAAGAACAGCATCGTATTCCTTGGCAAGCATAGCTTCATTTAATGAATTATAAATTTCCTGGTAGAGGAAAATGTGGAGCTCAGCCGGATAGAACTTGCCTTGTATTGAATGTTCAGAACCTCTTGTAGAATCATTTCCCCAGTGGAAATGAAAGCTATTGTAGATATACCAAGTGCCCAAAGAAGGAACGAAGAATCGTGGTCTATCTTCTTCGTTAAAATCGGCGAGGACTCTAAACGCCAGAGCATTGTTTACTAATGTGTAGTTGACTAAATTAAAGGATTTCTTGTCGATGGTCCATCCCTCCTTTTCAAGAAGATTGTCGATTAGAGGCAAGTCTATCGGAGATTGCCGAGTCCCATTCTTACAAAGTCCTCTCCAGGTTAGCTCTCCACACTCGTGGTCATTACCGTAGCACTTGTCAGCAGGCACGAGTAGTTCATGTCGTACTTTGTTTTCGCAATCAGCATATTCGATAAATAAGAAGACGAAGTTTACGAGAAGGGACTTTACGAAAAACGCCATGATAAAGAATTTCTGTTATTAGATATTATTATGAGGTTGTAATTTACAAAACATTAAGACGGAATTGGAGTGGATTAATTTTGGGGTAAAGAAAATTTAATTCAATTCAATTGACTTATGAGCTTCTTCATTTCGTGGTGGTATTAGGTAATATTACAGCAATGGCGTAACGGCAGCAGCATATTACTTGTGTTACACACCATAACCAGGAAATCCATCTAAAAAAATTATGCAGAATGCAGTCAATTAAATATTCGTAGAATTAGCAACTGATTTTAATGTCCGTCGGCTGGTCTTAATACCAGCATTAGATACAGATAATTGGTTCCTTTGAGGTGATTGGCTTCAAGGTTTATGTAATTTCTAAGAAAAATATAAATAATTATTTTTGTGAAATTCAATAAAATTGATCGCATTTCAGACAAGCTAGTGCTTTTCTTTGATTGTTCTTATGTGCCCAAAAAATCATGTCCAAAATTAGGCCTAGACCGCAATGACATTTTCGGAGTGGAATATATGACTTCACAAGTCAACGTCAACCGTCATTAAACTTCAAATCGTCAATTAGAAAAGTGATGGATTTTGATAAGATTACTAATTACGATCAAGTTCATGGCTTAACATGACATGAGTAGATAATTTAGTGTGATATATGAGGCAAGTGAGAATTTAGAACAATTAGCATTTTGCATCAATCAATGACAGAGGAACGCATGGAAATGATAACGCATGAAATGAAATTTGCGAACGCATGGAAATGATAAGCCATTCGTTTGCGACATTTGTGGAGTAAAATATGCTCACAGGCATAATTTGAGGATTCATGTGAATTATAAGCATGCAAATTTGACGAAGGATGTGGAGAGAAAAATAGATAAGAGAAATTTCATTTTAAGGAAGGGAGTGAAGCTGAGAAGGGTGGAGAAAAGTCTATGATTTTGTTAAATTTGCTGAATAAATAAATAATCTCACATTGTATTCATTGATAAACTGTTTCTAGTAGAAACTTTCTACATTTTTATTTAGATTCATAATGAAATAGGCCGGTTAGGCGTTGCAGTAGCCAAGTAAAAATTGCACTTTCTTATTTGACAAAGGCTGAAACTCATTCACCATCAGTATAATCATAATAGCAGAAAAAAAAGTGAATACTTACCAGCAAAGTAAAAGCAACACCGCAGCACACATGCTCATTTCCATACATATTATCCCACACATGTTTCTTTATAAAGAGCAAGTCAATGTGACATTTTTTAATTTCAACTAATTTTGATGGGCAATATTAATTTTGCTTAACATTAAATCATAATGTCTTCCTGTTTCATTTGCTATAAAAACTGTGAAAATGTGTTACAAATTAACAATGAAACAGAAAAGGCTAAAAGTGATATTAAAAGATTTTCCAAATTATTTGAAAGATACATTAATAGAGGAAAAGTTAAATGCTGTAAATCCTTGCGGATGCCATTTCCAACGGAAGTGGATAAGCTAACTGAAGCAGGACTTGTGCCTTGCCAAGAATGTCGTAATCTAATGGAGGATTTTTGTGACATTTATTGTGTTCTAGAAGAAACGGAAATGATTTTGGACTGGAAGATAAAAATTATTGGAGGGATTACGGAACGTGCTAGTAATGTTGCCTCCAGTGATAGTTTCTTGGAACTCATTAAAATATCAGAAGATTCGGATGGCAAAGTTATGAAGGAGGTCATGAAGTGGCGGCAAGAGATTACAGCAAAATGTAAGTTTCAGGCAAACATTATTACTTGACTAATTGAAGGTTTCGACATGCTGACGTTCTTAATTTTTACTTTCAGGCAATGAAAAACTTGAGCTTTCATCCCCAAAGTTGATACTCGAAAGGTATCCAACTTGTGCAGAAATATCGACACTGCATAATGAGCCAGATCCATCACCAATAGGAGTAGAACGTGCAGCTAACAATCCAAGCACTGACAGATATTGTGATACAATTCTTGACGATAACGATAAATTATTGAAAGGCGTTAGGACAGGGACAGAGTTGGAGCCGCCAAATTTAGAGGACACTAGGGATGGAGAAAATGTACGAAAATAAATTAGAATACGTGTAATTATTTATTAAACTTAAAATGGAATATTTTATAGGAACAAGATGTGACTACTCAAACACTATTGGTCATCAATGAGGACACTGAAAACTTCAATTTCCTCACCAATGAAATTGAGAATGGAAAAGCAAAACTGGAAACCACTTTCGCGGACTCGAGTCCTGTCATATCCACATTAGAAATTGAAGATGACCCCTTTGCAAAATCTCGTCAACTTCGTAGTATTCACTCTTGCCAAAAATGCTCCAAAACATTTTCAAAGCTTCAATCTTTGCAAGCTCATCTACTATGCCATTCAAGTGAGGAGGATCAGATATCATCAATGAATGAAATTATATGCGAAGTAGACGAAGAACATAACGACGAATACAACCCTGACGAGCTTTCAGTTGATGAGTCAAGTAGTAGCGACAGTGAAAGCGAAATGGATTTTGAAAATATTAAGGAGGAAGCAATGTCTCCATTTATTAAGTCTGATATATTCCTGGCTAAAAATCGATCAAATCGCATGAAGAACCCAAACCAATCACACGACCTTAATCAATCTAATGATGCCAAAAATATTATGGAGGAAACTGAAGAAGTTGTGTCACCGACTAACACTCGGGTCGGCAATTTGAGACTTGACAATTTGCGGATAAAGTATAAAGCATTATATTCTATTATCCTTGGTATAAAGCAGACTCAGATATTGTAGAATTTCTTACATTCCCATGCAAAATAGAAGGGTGCAGTCAAATCCTCTATAATTTGCAAGACTTTGAAGATCACAAAGGACATCATGGAACTTTCTCTTGCGACATGTGTCCAAATTCATTCGACTACGCTCCAGATCTTGCCCGACATGAATTATCTAATCACTGCAAAGAGAAAACAAAGTGCCCTCGAGAAGGATGCGATTTTAAAGGAAAGAGAAATGAAAGTTATATACATCATGTTCTAGTTCAACATTTACAACTGAAGAGTCTCTCCCCGAGTCGACAGTTTAATTGTAAAATTTGTAAAACTGGATTCCCACAAATAAGAGAGTTACGGAGTCACTTCCCCAAATGTCACATTGGCAAGTATTCTACCAAGCCAATACTCAAATGTGGCGTAGATGGTTGTACTAAAACTTCCAAAAGTGCAAAAATAATGCAAAAGCACAAACGAGAAGCGCATGTCGCCGGGAACAAATCCAGTTGTGGAATTTGCAACAAGACATTTTCTTTACAAATGTCTTTGATTGCTCACTTAAGGAAAACTCATCCGGAAAGTTTAACAATCCCGTGTATTGTCGAAGGTTGTGCAGAAAAATTTGTGTCCGAGATAAACATGGAATCTCATGTTGTTATGACGCATAAAAGCGAAAAGGATAAAGTGAATAAATTATGTCCCGAGTGCGGGGTGACAGTTGTTGGCCTTATTGGATTCCAGAGCCACTTAAACAGGCACGAAAGACTTAAGGGTTTTGTTTGTAAAACGTGCGGGAAGCAATTCAAAGTTGCGGACAAATTTAGAGCCCATTGCCTTTCCCATTCTGGACCCGATAGTTGGCAATATCAGTGCGAAATTTGTGCAAAAAAGTGCCGTACTAAAGGCCAGCTCGACGAACATTTGCGTACCCATGGAAATGATAAACCATTCGTTTGCGACATTTGTGAGGCGAAGTATGCGCACAGAGATAATTTAAGGATTCATGTGAATAATAAACATGCGGATTTGAAGAAAGATGTGGCAAGGAAAATAGATAAGACAAATTTCACTTCAAGAAAAGGAGTAAAGCGCAAAAGGATGTTTGAAAACCATTCATAGATTCTGATTAGGGTTCTTCCGAGTTAGCCAGTAAAAATAGATTTCTATAAAATGTTATGATAAATTTATTTCAATAAAATTGTTTCTTAAAAAACTTATTCGCATTCAATTTGCATCGCATTTTATTCTTTTTCACCGGTGCCGGTAACCGGCTAATGAAAAATAAGACTAATGAAAAGCATAACGCATATCCCATTTGACAAAGGATAAAGTCAAAAAAAGACTAGAACTGCATAAAATATTCAATTTTTATTATTTAAAATAAAATTCATAGAATCTGATAGAAGCATATTCCATGCAATTTCATTGCATTGCACGAAAACAATTCATATCAGAAAATGCATTGTTGGGAAAAGGAGAAAGTGAGAACGGGTCCATGTGTAGTCGAATCAGCTGTTGTTTTTCACTAATCAAGCCGGTAAGGGAAATAAATTTTACTTCAATTAAATTAAATTGACTACCTAAATATGAAAACCCGTCAGTCAAGAGAAGACCAAGTTGTTACACTTGGCAATTGTTTTATTTGCTTAAATCCATGCTCGAAAAGTAAAATAGTGGATGAGACATGTCATTCATCTCTGAATCAGTTATGCCGTCACTTAGACATTAAAATTAATAGCACCGAAGTGAAAGCAATCATATGTGAAAAATGTGATCAAACTCTTGGAATGATTTCTGAGCACCTGTTGTTAATGGAAGTGTATCAAATGAAGGTCAACTTTTGGCTGGGTCAAGTTGAAGGGAATATCTCAAAGACGAAAGAGTCATTTGGGAAATTAATAGAACATTATGATGCTGGTTATGTCGAGCAGTTTAAGGAAGTGGTGGGATTACGAGAAGCCATTTTTGGAAAATGTAAATTATTGTAAATCTTAAATTATTTTAATTCAATAATGACTGCAAACATGAAGACTAATTGGCGTATTTTAATTGAAATTTTAGGCCGACTGATGACATCGAATTTGTTGCCGAGGATAAGCTTGTCGCGGGTAAAGCCTTCTCTGCCTATCAAGCTTATCAAGACTGAAGAGGAAGCAGAGACTGATATTACTGATAATCAATTTGACAATGGATTCGAGAATAACAACGAAGATAACTGTAGTGTTTCCTCGTTTTCATCATCTTCACCTTCTTTGGCATTTGAGGGAGACGACTCATCAGTTTCATTCTCAGATACCGAAGGAACTACCGACGAATTGGAAAATAAATCCACCCGCCACACTTGTAACCTCTGCGACAAATCTTTGGCAACCAAAAGGAATTTGCACGATCATATCAAATATGTTCACAAAACCGTTCCAAAACATAAGTGCGGAACTTGCGGTAAACTCTTCAAGTTTCGTAGAAGTCTTCAACAGCACAAGACAATTTGCAGATTAAAAGTCCCCAGCAATCCAGACTACAAATACGCTTGTAATCTCTGCGACCGTCGATATAATCATCATCAACCTTTGCGTTACCACAAGCTGACTTTTCACAATAACATTAGAAAATATAAATGTGACATTTGTTCCAAGAGCTTCAAAGCATCTTATCATTTGAGTGGTCACAAGCGAGCCGTACATGACAGGATTAAGAGGACAACACTTCCATGTGAAATAGAAGGCTGTAGTAAATCATTCAGGGGAGTCTCGACCAAATGGGCTCACATGATGGAGGCACACAACCTCCATGGTCCTCCAACTCCAACGGCGTTTCAAGTTAAGTATGTAATTTCTGCTGCTCCCTCAAAGTACGCAGATCACTTTACAAGGAAAACTGAACAAGATGGAAAGGTTGTCTTCCAATGTAATTATTGTAAAGACAAAAGCTATAAACAGTTCTCTAGTTTTACTACCCATTATCAAGAAATTCACGTGGCAAAGGCAAACGGCTACTCCTGCACTTGCCATATCTGTGGAAAAAATTCAGCAAACGACAAGGCTCTACGCAGACACATCAGAGATATTCATGAAACCGAACCGAACGTCATATGCGACGCGTGTGGCAAATCATTTAAAGAAGTTCGAAATATGTATCTTCACAAGGAATCATGCAGCTCGAAACCTGCCCCAAATCCGGACTACAAACATGCATGTGACCTTTGCAACAGCCGCTTCAAAACTCCTTCAAGGTTATCCAGACATAAGCACCATGCCCATAGCGACGTGAGGAACTACAAATGTGACATTTGCTCCAAAAGCTTCAAAGCATCTCATCATTTGACTGGTCACAAGCGCGCTGTTCATGACAATATCAAGAGGAAAAGGTTTTCTTGTGAAATAGAAGGGTGTAGTAAATCATTCAAGACCAACTCTATCAAGTGGCTCCACATGAATAAGGAACATAACTTCCATGGGCCTCCATCCCCACCAGGCTACCGCAACAGATCCGTACCTCCTTCAGCTCTCGCAGACCACTTTACCAAAACTATCACATTCGGAACAAAAACGTATCAATGTAATCACTGTGAGGAAACAATGTTTAAAACGCTTTCGGGTTTTATTGCCCATTATAAAGCTGTTCATGTAGAAAACAAGTTGGTTGTTAAAACGAATAAATATAAAGGTCATTACGCAAGAATTAAGGGGGAAGAAGGCCAAGAGATAATTAAATGCCAGTATTGCGACAAGGAATATAAAAGTGTAAAAACGTTTTCCAGACATTACAAAATTGTCCATTTAAAACTGACAATATTCCATTTCCAATGTGAGACGTGTGGGGTTACGAAAGATCGCGAGAGTCTTTTGAAACTTCATATTGCTAAGGAACATGCTATTACCTAAATATTTGCAAATTGTATTTTAATTGTTGTTGAAAAGTGATTAGATTATTTTTATTTAAGAAATGATATTTTTATGGAAGTTGCTCATAGTATCATTCATGATTAATCAATAAATGTTTTGTTATAACCAAATTCCGTATTTATGTAATTTTTTTCATGACATGATTTCATGGCATATTTCATAAGAAAAACGCTGAGGAAAAGAGCAAAAGCCAGACTCGTCTTGGCTCAGCTGCTGTTTGTTTATTTTTTACTCTTCACTCGTCGGGAAATAAATTTTTAAAGTTAAATTTAATTGAAATTTACTGCCTGGACATGAAAACCCGAAAGTCAAAAGAAGACCAAGTGGTTGCATTTGGTAAATGTTTTATCTGCTTAAATCAGTGTTCGAAAAGTAAAATAGTGAATGAAACAAGTCATTCTACTCTGAACCTGTTATGTCGTCATTTAAAAATTAAACTTAATGCCGAGACCAAAGCGATTATGTGTGAAAAATGTGATAAAACTCTTGGAATGATTTCCGACCACCTGCTATTAATGGAAGTGTGTCAAATGAAGGTCAAGTTTTGGCTGGGTCAAGTTCAAACGAATATTTCAAAGACGAAGGAACCATTCGGGAAGTTAATAGCACATTATGATGCTGGACATGTGGAGCAGTTTAGAGAAGTGGTGGGATTACGAGAAGTAATTTTTGGAAAATGTAACAATTAGATAATCTTAAATTATAGTTTTGTTAATATCAAAATCAGAAAGAAACCTTAATTTGTTTTTTTTTACTAATTTAGGTCGTCTGGCAACATCCAATTCGTTGCCGAGGATCAACTTGTCGCGGGTACAACCTCCTCTGACTTTTAGGCTTATCAAGACTGAAGAGGACGAAGAGACTGATTTAACTGATAATCACTTTGAGAAGGGAATCGAGAATAACGACGAAAATTATGCTTCTCCCTTATCATCATCATCTCCGCATTTTTTGACATTTGAGGAAGACGCATCATCAGCTTCATCGACTTCATTTCTGGTTAGTCAAAAAGCTACCGAAGAACTCCAGTCAATATCGGCAAAGAAAGCCAGACCTCGCTCCTCTTATGACAAGCGGAAACGGCATGCCCACAACACTTGTCACATCTGTAGCAAATCTTTACAAAACAATTGGGCGTTGAAAAGGCACATCAAATATGTGCACAATACCATTCCAAACCTTAAGTGTGGGGCGTGCGGTAAACTCTTCAAGCTTTCCGAAGCTCTTCAACGGCACAAGACAACTTGCCAATTTAAACACCTCACCAATACGGACCTCAAATACGCTTGTAAACTTTGCGAACGTCGGTATAAAGAATATAAGGCTTTTCGCTACCACACGCTGACTTTTCACAGTGATATTAGAAAATATAAATGTGACATGTGCACACTGACCTTCAAGCTACCTCATCTTCTGAAAGATCACAAGCGCACCGTTCATGATAAGATAAAGTTCCCTTGTGAAATAAAAGGGTGCAGTAAATCCTTTCGGAGAAACTCTACCAAATGGGCCCACATGATGAAGGAACATAACATCCATGGTCCTCCTCCTCCAACGGCATTTCAACTTAAAGGTGGATTTTCTGCTGTGCCTTCGAAGTACGCAGGGCATTTTACAAAGAAGACTGAAGACGGAAAGAT
>JAHZMU010002109.1:0-12320 GCA_027743725.1 Rambutsinella grinnellia | reverse complement strand
TTCTTCTCCTTTTTCCTCCCCCACCTATCTAAAATCAAATCCGCTCCTCTCTCCCCAATCATAATAGTTGGCGCGTGAACATTCCCAACAGTAAGAAAAGGGATAACACTCGAATCAACCACTCTCAGTCTCCTCGCTCCAATCACTTTCAATTCACTATCAACCACTGCCAATTTCGAGCTCTTCCTTCCCATACTCGCCGTCCCCACATAATTATGAAATGTTATAGTCAAATGCCTAGCCACACACTCCCAATATTTCGCACTCTTAAATAAAATATCTGCACAATGCGGAAATGGCACGGAATACAGTCTCGCCCCCAATTTCTTAAATGGTGGGGCATTCTCTGCTATCCAACAAGTCTCCGTTAGAGCTTCAACAATCACTTTAATATCGTCGTCGTATTTATCTTCATAATATCTCGGGTTTATAATTGGATCTTGATTCCAATCAGAGCTCCTCAGCTTAACTCGACCTCTGGACTTGGGTCGTGCAGAATTAATTTGAAACCAAAACGCGTCATGTCCCACGACAGGGGCTAGCCATTCATTTAAGACTTCCTCATTTATATTCTGGCTTCTGCTTATTGTCTCTGCAAAGCCGTCACTAACGCCATGAGGCGCAAAACCCACTTGGACGTCAGGCCAACCCCCGCCTTCCTCTTCGACTGCGCGTGTACTCGCCCAAAAAGCGTTTCCAGCCGGAAAAGGCACTGTTAGCGGACCCGTACCATTCGTAACAAACTGGACAGCAGTAAAATAATTATTGTCCCTTTCGTAAATGTAAGATAAAGGCTTTTTGATCAGAATAGGCCCGACAAAGGTGCCCACGGTGTCCTGTAAATTGTATCCAACTGGGAGGTCAATCCTTACAGGAATCTAAATAAAAAAACTCTTTATTTAAGTCAAGTACAAGCCCCAACAATGTGGGAAGTTATTTGTATGACAATAATTAGTTTAGTTATAAATAAATGAAATAAATGGCTCATACTACAAAAATCTGAAACATTTCATATCAAATTAATTTGATTTACTTTGTGATGATGTAAATGATTTTTCGGTCCTATCCCCGACTGAAGTAATATCTTTGGCGTGTTTATAGCTCCACTGCTAATAATTATCTCTTTGGAAGCTTTCACAAGCCCAATTTTCCCGAACCTCTCGTATTTAACTGCATAAGCCCGATTGGTTTGGTCAAGCAAGACTTGAATGGCTTGGGTATATTTCCAAATTTTGAGATTCTTCCGGTCAAGGATTGGCGCAATAAAGGAAGAATATGCGGAGGACCGCCTGCTTTTATAGTGATTGTAGACAGCGACATTTGCAGAAGCTTTAAAGAACCGATTTATTAAAATAGAGAAATATTTAAATGCGTTTGTTAGTCACTTACTATAATAGTAGGGGGCATTCTGATCCTGAACTTCTATATTAGCCCATGACATAGCTTTTAAGAAAGTCTTTTGGAGGGGAACATGATAAGCCTTCATCAAAGGCAGGTACCCATCAGTTGAATGGTAATGTTCTAAAAGTAATTTTAATCAACTTTTTGTTCAATAAAAAATATTAAAAATTACCGTCAGTTGGCGACTTGATATGTGAACGCTTTTCACATTTAAAACAGTAGTCTTCCGACTTCAAGAAATATTTAAGGACATTATTATATTTCCAGCGCTTATCTCTGGTATGATAAGCCCAATGGTCGTAATCAAAAGGATGGCCACGCAAGTAAATATTGCTGCTTATCATCCCACTTCCGCCTAACCCTTTGCCTTGGTTCCAGATACTTCTCTGGAAAAATAGGCAAATAATTATTAGCAGAGTTACAGTTTTTACTTCAGCTTTAAACCTACTCGCTGATTGCAAGAAAAACATGACGAGTTTTGCGGAGTCGTAAAAAACGTATAATCCGTTTCTTCCCTCGAAACAAGCAATGTATCAAGTCCGGGGACGTAGGTCAACGGATTTGGATTTCCGCCTCGCTCAATCAATAAAACTTTGTGATGGCGAGACAGCCTATTTGCCACAATGCAGCCAGCAGCACCGCCCCCAACTGAAAAAATTAATTAAATTAACAAACAAAATCTTTTTAAATAATTTTTGACTAACCAATCACAAAGTCAAACCGCTCCACATTTGAAATGCTATGTCTATAATCCATAACATGAGCATATTCCTTAAACTCATGTAGTCTATCTGCGTGGAGAAAAAGAGCTAGTAAAATTGGTAAGACATTTTTCACTCCTAAATAGACGGGAACAAAATTCCCAACACCAATCCGTTTTGGAAGGCCTAAACCAACGGATAAGGTCAGGATTACAATGTCACCCATTTTATAAACTAGCCCATTTCAATTTCAAACTCTTATCAGCAAATGCCAACTATTTTGCAAAAACTTTGCAAATTTTCTCTTCATCTTCAGATGATGCTCTGCAGACCGAGAGGAAATGGGTAATGGGCAAGATACATTGAATGATTCGATTTTAACAGAAACTATGTTTGTTTTTAACGGTTGGTAAATGAGCTTGTTTCGAAATGGGTAATAAAAATGAAGCATGTGCGTAGGCATAATTTGTACTTAAAACTATTAGCACAGAGAAAGAACAAGTTTGATCACCTCTCACGCGTTCNGCAAGATACATTGAATGATTCGATTTTAACAGAAACTATGTTTGTTTTTAACGGTTGGTAAATGAGCTTGTTTCGAAATGGGTAATAAAAATGAAGCATGTGCGTAGGCATAATTTGTAGTTAAAACTATTAGCACAGAGAAAGAACAAGTTTGATCACCTCTCACGCGTTCTTTACAAGCAACTTTAATTATAAGCTTGAGTGCGGCTGCAGCGCTGCAGACAAAAAAGTTCTTTTTTGCAAAAGAAATATCATTAATCACAATAAAAGAACGCATTTACAGTAAAATACCGCTGATTTTATTATAAATAGCAGAATTTTTCAATATCAGCGAAGCAAGGATATCCTTCAAAGATAAACGCGTAGTAACTGTTCAGCTTCCTCTCGACTATGTAATTCAAGTGGATAAAATAGGTCGATTCGCACCCGACTTTCTGCTTAATGGCAGAATGCAGAACCGATTACCAAGAATGATATTTTATTAAGGAATTTAGAACAATAAAGTTATAAATTTGATTATAATTGCAGCAAAAAATGTTGATTGGTGTATCGCCGGCTCATAACCAAAAAGAGAATTAAGCCCTTACCAAAAATTCACTTTTACTAAAGCCCAACCCACTTATCATTACTCTCTAGATCAAAATCATTAGAGAATAGGATTTTCTTAAAAATTTAGCTAATTTGCTCATGTTTTCGATGATGTGGGCGTACGCAAGAATCCTTAATTTTTGCAAATTAGTCCATTTCAATTCATATCTTTAGCTTAATACGTGCCACAATTTACTTAAAATTTTACACTTTTCATATTTTAGGCGAAAAGTAATAACTTATCTAACAAATTGGATTTTACGTGTAACTTTTCTCGTTTCAATTAATTTAATTTTGTGCTAACAACGACACAATATGTTTCATGGCTGGTAGGCATGTCCATCTAATTTAGGCCCTCTGTGATCTGCTCAGCACATAATTGAATTGTTTACGGTAAACCCACCTCTTATTTTTAAGTTAAAAAAGCACGCAAATCAAACTGTCACATAAATTTTAAAAAACATCATATTCCTTTTTATATTTAAGTGGAGTCGTCTATAAATTGCTTCTAATTTTTAACGTTAAAAATCCATTAAGGATTTACTGCTATTATTTGCTTGTTGAAAGGTCAAGTTGTATTATAATCAATGCATTTGAGAGAACACCACTGATAATCTATAAAAAATATAATTAAAAAAATAATTTACATTTCCTTTCCATTTTTTCTTACGGAAACAAATGCCGGTAATCCTAATGTGAAGAATCCATGCGCCGCCAAAGCATATTTGTCCAAGCTTAGCTCAAACACAACAATTTTTCCTCTGCAACGCTCCCTTACTCGCTTGCCAATTGCGTTTCTCCTCAAACTGAAAGTAATCTTTGACTTTTGACATTTCCATTGCTGCCCAAGTCGCTATAGATAAAATGATCATTTCATAAATCAAGCTCAATTTGAAATTCCACTGTAGATCCTGATCAGTCCTTGAATAGTAGAGGACCACGCAGAAAGTCAAATTTGGGAATTCTCCCATCAAAGTCGAGAACATTAACCAGCCGAAGATGCTATTCATCATATTAATTCCTTGGCGGATAATCACGAAGCTCCATAAAACCTGCAAAAATTAAATGAAAGATATTTTAATTTTAACCTTCTCAATTTAAAATGCTTTTTACATTGCTCCCGCTCGGCTTCCAATAATCCCCCACTTTATTCAGAGCTCCCGTATAATTTTTCGCAATTACGGCCAAAGTGAAAGCGACGACAATTTCAAGCATGAAAATAAAACCTGATTGGAATCTATGCATGATTTCAAAAAACATGAAGAGTGTAAATATCCCGTTCAAAATTATGTCCAGGGGTGATCCAACAGTTTTCATGAAATAGTCAAGAGGAAAAAATCCATTTATGGTTTTATAGAAGATGTGGTGATGCGCATCACTAAATGGCGTTACTCCTTTAAACATCCATTTTTGGATAATATTAGAAGCTACAATTCCAGTATAGAAGGAGCACAGCCATCCAATCAATACTAGTTTTCTGTAAGATAAAAATCCCAGGATATTCTCAAGGATGGATTTGTCATCAAAATCCTTTTCGTTGTCGTCATCCGTGTCCATTCTATGCAATTTCCGGTTGGGATATGAAATGGATTGGATATCAGAAGATGATGGAGAGGAAGATGAAGGGGAACCAGCCAAGAATAAATTTAGGAGATGCTTTATATTCTCTTTGTAGTAGAAAATGGTGCAGAGGAATCCAGCAAGGCTGAAGAAATGGCCAAAGCCACCAAGAACCCTGAGGATGGTTAGGGGCTTTGCAACATTCGCTAGTTGGATGCGTTCGCTTTTTGTCATCAGAATCTTTTTCGTTGTCGTCATCCGTGTCCATTCTTTGCAATTTCCGGTTGGGATATGAAATGGATTGGATATCAGAAGATGATGGAGAGGAAGATGAAGGGGAACCAGCCAAGAATAAATTTAGGAGATGCTTTATATTTTCTTTGTAGTAAAAAATGGTGCAGAGGAATCCAGCAAGGCTGAAGAAATGACCAAAACCACCAAGAACCCTGAGGATGGTTAGTGGCTTTGTAACATTCGCTAGTTGGATGCGTTCGCTCGTTTGCAAGAAGAACATTAGAGAGCTCATGGTCCAAATTGTGAAAAAAGTTATCTGTTTAAAATAAGTTTTAAACTTTTTACTTGCCACATAATTATATGGATTAAAAATAAATTACTTTTTGAAATAGATTGGTGTGCACTTGATACTGATTTGTTTTCAGATTGTAGACAAAACGATAAGGAACGATGCAAATGTAATAGCAGAGTTGGAAGTAAAATGATAAGATCAAATGAATATCTTTAGGGAAAGGAGTTATGAGATTATTTCGGGATTGGGGAAGGAAAAGAACCTTCCTGGTGAAGTCGGCGAAGCCAAATTCCTTATTAATGGACATGAGGCAATTTGAGACTTGACTGGATGTTGGAAAAATGAGTGTACTTTTTTAGTTGTTTCTCTGCCACTTTCTCTTAGACTAAACTCGACTAAAATTTCATCAAATTTTAAATGTTTTCATTATTTAAATGCTTTTATGTCAAATTAAGAGTCAAACAGAGCAGATAAAAGTCAACAAGAGCTTTAAAATTGTTTGATATTTTTTGACTGACAGTTTTTATCGTAATCCTTTTTTATTATCTTTTATCATAATATTTACCAAGCATGATAATTGTGCCCAAGTCACACGCTTTGTATTGACCATTGACGACAGACCAATTTCATTTCATCCTTTAATCCAAGCTTGTACATTTTAGAATAATTACAAAGATATATTTTTCAAAATGAAAAATCCATTTAACTTATTATTAATAGCACTTTTGCTAATTTCTCCAACCCTAATCGAACATGGAACGTGTGACAAAATACTTGTTGTTGCCTTCTTCTCCAGCAAGTCCCACAAGCTAACTTACTTTCCCTTGATCGAAGAGTTAGGCAAGCGTGGCCACAACATAACCGTAATAACTCCCATAAAACCCTCAAAATCCCTCCAAAACATTCGCGAATATCAGAACGTCGATTGGGAGAAGTTTGAAGCTGAAATGTTCGTAAAGGGCACTTGGGATCCGATCAAGAGTCTTGATTCAAGACTAAGGAGAGCAAGACGACATTCAACCCATTCTTTATGCTGGACATGTTCGATGGTCTGTGCAAAGCGAGTTATTCCTCACCAATTGTTAAGCAAGTCATTAAGGAAGAGTGGGACTTGGTATTTCTCCAGCCCTTCTTAAATGACTGTGTTCTTGGACTAATTCATAAAATCCAAGCGCCCTTTATCCTCTTCGCTCCATTCTCTGTTGGAGGCTTCCAAGTTGAAAAACTCGGGGGACATTTTCCTCCGTCATTCACCCCAAATATAATGCTAGCTTATCCGGAGGAGATGAACTTCTTTCAGAGATTTGTCAATTTCGGATTCAATTTAATGTTTGAAGTTATCCTGCGACTTTATTATGAACCATCAATCACTCAGATTTATAGAGAGGCTCTTAACGACCCTGGAATCCCTCCAGTTCATCTCATTTTAAGTGAGGCAAGTCTAATCTTAAGCAATGGCCATTTTACAATGCACAGACCCAAGCCATTGCTCCCTGATATAATAGAAGTTGGCGGTTTACACAGTTTCGTGGAGAAAAAGCCGTTGCCAAGTGACCTTGAAGATTTTATTAAGAAGGGAAGAAATGGGTTCATCTTCTTCAGTATGGGCTCGGCCATAAGGGGCAATTCGATGAGCGAAGAGAAGCGCAAAATGTTCCTTAAAGTCTTTTCGGAATTAAACTATCAAGTGATTTGGAAATGGGAAACGGGAATGGATGACCTCCCGAGTTCTCTCTCTCTCTCTCTCTCTCTCTCTCTCTCTCTTACTAGGGCATAATAAGATCTGATTAACGCCAAACTAGCTAAAGCTCATGACATAATTGTGGAACTTGATTGGAATGAGTTGAGCGAAGCAAAGTTGATGGGTGCGATTAAGGAAGTGCTGGATAATAAAAAGTATGCAGAGAATGCAAAGAAATTAAGCATTTTGTACAAGGACCAACCAGATGAACCTATGAAAAGGGCTGTTTATTGGGTTGAATATGTTTTGCGTCATAAAGGTAAATTTAAATTATTTAAGTAGTGAGTTAATTATAATACTTCGTTATAATATATTTTTCTAGGAGCTAAACATTTGAGGTCGGTGGGAAGGAAGCTAAACTGGTTCGAGTATCATAGCTACGACGTTATCTTAACTTATCTGGGAATACTTTCAGTTATTATCTACGTAACATTTAGTATTTTGAGGTGGACAATTAGAAAGATTTGCGGAAACAAGAAAACTAATGTCAAGTCTAAAAATGAGTAAAGTAAATCTTAAAAGTAAACAAAAATAATAAGTAATTCTATCAATAACTGCTATCCACTCCAAGACGAATTGGTTCAGTCTCAATTTCATTTATGCCCATTTCTCCGTCCATACAAACTTGCGGAATAATAATGGGAAGCTCATCCCAATCCCCAATTTCTTGACATTCTTCTTTAATATCCTCCTCCTTCATTATAACTGGAATGGATTCGATCATTTCAGAATGACTTTCAGTCTCCAGAAGATTTGGCGAGTACAACTCCAGTGCTGCTTGAGTCATGCCAGCTTTCACCGTTGAAAAATAAGACATCACTTGACTCTGAGTGTGGAACTGGCTCCGGTGATCATTGACTGTCTTCATTGCTGAGAACTTCTTCGGACAAATTCCACATGGGTAGATTATCTTCAATGTCGATGATGGACGTCCGCGCCCCACGTTAGCTTGTCGAATTTCCGAGTCGGCGTGACCCCTTTTATGACGCACGAGATCTACAATGCTGAGAAACGTTGCTTGACAAACTTCACATTCCACCACAAATCCTTCATCACACTTGTCATATTTCAAGTGTCTTTTAAGACTTATTTCCCACGAAAATTTTAAATGGCATTTACTACAGGAATAAGCTGTTCCATCATGTACGGCGGCAATGTGCGCTTCCAAGTAATATCGGTTGCACATGACCTTATTGCAAATTTGGCATTTTAGACGACTATTTAATTTCTTCATTGACTTCTTAGAAGGGAAATTGGTGTTGCATTTGAACTTCTCTTCTTGTGAGATGACTTCACCAGCAATAGCAGCAAAGGAATCAATTTGTCCAGTAATTTTAGGTGTTGGATTCTTAAATCTGCAACTGCGGGTTCTCAAATGGCTGTCTAGGTGATGCTTCATACCGAAGTCTCTATTACAAAACTGACACTTAAAAGACGCCTTTCTATAGTGATTTTCAAGCTTTTGGTGCTCCAAGAAATCGGTTAGACTGGAATAGAGGTTGAGACAAACCCCACATTTGAATGTGGAACAGCCGTTCTTAACATGTCTGATCTGGCTTGACTTCCGGGAAAACTTTATGTGGCATTTGTTGCACTTCCAGACACGATTTTCAGGCAAAGTTTCATTGACATTTAAGTTTATTGAGATGACTTGATCCGCTAAAGTAGCCTGTGTCGGATTTCCTACTGACTGTGAACTTGGAGGGGGTAGATTCTGCAAAGTTGGAAGTGGGTGAATCCTCTGGAAGGCTTGTTGAGGGATCCGAGTCCGTTTACTACAAACGCCTTTTTCCTTGTGATATCTCATAGCATGTTCACTACCGAAGCTTTTACGGCAGAGGCTACATTCGAACTTTGTCTTTGCCACTTGGTCTCTTTTTGTTGGATGAAAGTCATTATGATTTGTAACCCTTTCATGTTCCAGGACTTGAGCTTTGGTAAGAAATGTTTGGTTGCACAAGCGACATGTGGTTGTAGAACATCCGTTTCTAATGTGAAGGTGAAAAGCAGTCCTCCACTTAAATTTTCTCTGGCATTTGATGCATTTCCAAACACGTTTTTCATGCACCGTTTCAATATGATATATAACGGCGGATCTGCTGCCAAGCTTCTTGTTACAAATTCCACATTTTGCATGCCACTTTCCATTTTTCTTTACAGAGATCACTTCATTTTTCAATGTGGACTTCTCCTGCTTGACTCCAGAACGCTGAGGTGGATTAGGAACTTCCTTTCCGGTCGCCAACCGCTCGAGCTTGACCCGGGGCATCGCTTTCCCAAGTTTACTTGAACCTAAATACAAAATACAAAAATTAAAAATTTGAACGGTAAAAAACTCATTAAATTTTAGTAAAAACACGAACATTTATGACTTGTCTCGTTCCTCAATTTCTCCACAATTTCATACTGTAAATTCGACCCTAGTACTCCATTCGACTCCAGCATCTTCTCCCGGAACCTTTGCTTATCATTGCACTCCCTTATCTTATCCCGGATCAATCCCAAACAAAAGTTCACCTCCATTTGTGCCATTTCCAACAGGTCAAAACAACTCCCAAAGTCGCTATTAATCTTGGCGCAGTCACTGCACAGCACCGCCATCATCTCCGACTTTTCTAGAGCTTCCAGTGAAGCAGGTGAAAGGGAGGTCATCCCTCCAACTAACTTCCTCAAATTTAACTGCAAATGTCGATGGATTTTGTGAAAGGAGGAGAGCTTTCCCCCACATGATTGTGTTTCAGAAAGGCAAATGAAGCAGTGGCCCTTTGTTTCAAGGGCGAAGGTCGTCAGTCCCATGTTAACTGCTAATTAGTGACTTTAGTTATAAATAATCATCAGTCTTTCTTAAATAATCGTGAAGAATGAATTGTTTTGGTTTTCTGCGTTTCTCCAAAAGCTGAATATTTGGTGGCCGCCTCTTCGGCTTTTCAACCGGGGACAAGTAAGAACCAATCTGTTTGTCTTTTCAGAGAAATTTTTTACTCGAGTAAATTTTTTTTTGGATCCAGCTCATTCTTCGTTGGCTGGACACAGCTGAGCTCTCACATTTTTTTGCCAGTAAATTTAACAAATTAAATTAATTAGACTTTAAAAGTATTATACAATGGCTTCGTATCACGAGGACAACGTCAATCAATTTCAAGATTTAATTACATTCCCATTAAAGCCTCCCAGCCCGATTGTTACGGAAAGAAATGACGGGAATCATTCAATTAGTGGTGAAATCAGTGAATCTTTAACTTTTCATTCACAAAGTGTATTCAGAGAGGTTATCGAGGAGCCTGGAGGATCCGCACAAAGTTCAGAGGTTAACAATGAAGTTGGTCAAGAAGGGTTATCTGCATCATTAATATCTCCTAGTTCGGATTCATCGGATATTTTTGCTGACCTCAAAGAATGGATTCAAGATGGGTAAAAATTTAAGTTTAAAATATTAAATGGTAATTTATTTTATTAATTAATGTCAATTATTTCATAGCAACGAGGAAGCCATTCTTGAGAAGTGTTTGACTCAAACTGCTATGTAAGAAATTCATTTAAGGAAAAATATTCCATTTATTAAAAATGAATTTAATTTTTAGGCCACACGTATTAGCTGAAATGACAACCCAAGTGGGGAGCTTCTTAAACTCTTTGAATGAAAGTGATGATCCAGGATTGACCTGTCTTTTGGAGAAATTTCAGGATGACCCCCAATCGGTTTTGGAAAAGCTGTATAAAATGTTCGTCCACACAAAGCATAGATTTCATAAAAATAAATATAATTTTCAATTGTAAACTATGATTGATTTTAGATGGCAAAAGAAAATGGGTTGCTGGCCTGCGGAGAATCCCGAGATTGCTTTAAACACGTATGTAATTTAATCAAAAACTAAAAGGTATTTAAATATCGAAATTGGAAGATAATTATGTATATTATTTTAGGATTGAAGGTGTCAGTGTAGTTGAAACTGCTTGCCAGACTGACGACGTACTGCCAGAAAGTTCCACAGTTGCTATTGCCGAACAACCACAATCTGTAGAGGACCTCTCCCCTCAAGTTTTAAATTCCATTACCCAGATTCGCGTACGGATATTTCGAAATATTAAAAATATTTTAATTCATTATTAATTTTTCAGACTAATAATGCTTCTTCTAATTTAGAGGGAAGAATTCGTACAGGACATAGTTTTGGAGGAAGCCCACTCAAAGATGGACTGGTGCGAAGGGGACAGAGAAAAAATGAAGGCTTGTGGGAAAATCCTCTTCAGACACATTTTCACGGAGAAAGAGAAAGCAGAATGTTACGCCGGCGACAAGAATAATCGAAAAGAGTTTCCTTTCCAAAAAGTTCGGAATATGTCGAGTGAGAACCATTTAATTATAATTGCAGTTGTTGTTTTGTAATAAGAAACTACATAATTTTTTAAAATATTATTTGAATTACTTTATTTCTCAGGAGCGCTGCGTTGGCTTTTAACAAATCCTCCAGTGCGGACTTTGGATGAGCTTCAACAAAATCAAGGAGGAGCCCTTAGAGTCATCCCAATTCAAAGTGTTCAAACAGGACATTCTCATCGACTACGCAAACCAGATAAGAGGCAAAAGAAAGAAGGAAATGCAATCAATATAGGACGGAAACAACGCAATGACAGGCAGCATTCAGCAAAATGCTTAATAATCTAAATTTAATTTAACTTTAATTGACCTGACCTGACGGGATTCTTGTAAAATCGACATTTCTTATTTTCAAACAAAACATTTGTAAATTTTATGGGTATTTAATTGCTCCAAATAAATCACAAGTACCTAATTCTCCTATTATTTTATTTTTGCACGCATATAATCCCATTAAAACCAATGAAATGGACTATATAAATGGACTATAGACCCCTCCTATTCAAAGATTACAACCTCGATAAGCCTTTAGCAAATTTTTACGCAAGTTTAGTTCACGCACTTATTTATAAGTACTTTAAAATTTCACAATTTCCTCAGTCCCATTCAGTCCTATCCAAAAATCAGATATTCATAGAAAAAATATTGCCCAAATCCTTGGCAAAATTGAACTTCAGCTATTAAAAAAGACAATAAACTGCTTGTAAGAAAATTTGCCCAGTTTAATGTTCTTCTCACACTTCACACCTTACACAACAATTACCTTTAATTCTTCTTTCAATTACGTAAGAAATAAAAGCGGTTCATTACTCATGAATAGGTTGGTGTCAAGGATCGTGAAGAGTCATCATTGTTCATGCTTTGCTAAGTCCTTAATTTAAAACCTTAATAAATAGAGTA
>JAHZMU010002108.1:0-10149 GCA_027743725.1 Rambutsinella grinnellia | reverse complement strand
TGCTGCCTTGACTGGATTCTCAATTCATTGATATACTATACGAATAACAACTTCTTTCTTCCTCCCACATCGCCTTTCTGTACCCTAGCATTCCAAATCCCTCCAGAAAATCTCCACTTTCCTCCAACTCCTTTAAAATAACACAAAATTTGCCATTAACACTTTTTCCTTTTATCTCCTTAAATGTTAAATGTTTAAAATAATTTAATTTTTTAACTCTAAATCCCCAACCCCAACTTTGTTAAGTTTTAACTAATAAGGGTACACATGCTTACCAGATGATAATCCAGATGACTTTAAGGGAAAATCAAAATTTAATTTTTGTTACCTTCCAAAATATTCCAAAAAAAATTCTTCAACCCTTTTTCTTTCTTTACTCTTTCAGGAATGCATTGGAATAAGAAGGACGCATGAGATAAGGAATAAAACGATGGAATTACCACTCCAATCCTGTCCCACTTCACCAACTTTTCTATTGAAGTGTATTGGAAAGATTTGAAAATATCAATTCCCGCCACCCTCTCTATGCATTTGGTTTAGGATTATTAGTGTGGAGGTGACGCTACCCGGTAGACCCTGATATTTTTGTAGCCGTACCCGTCCATGTTGAACACATCAAAAGTGGATAAATCCAACCAATCAGGAAAGACGAGGGAGGTCAGCTTTCCAACCCAAACAAGAGCTTTTGTTGAAGGGAAGATGATGGGCAAAATGCATTTTTTAGACATGCGTTACCCCAGAAGTGAGAAGCTAGCGGTATCTAGCGGGAAAAAGGAGAAGTTAAAGTTAAGTGTAATAGATGACAGATGGCGATTGAATCATTAAGATATTTTAATGGGATGGGAGGCTTTCTGATTCTGATGCATTTTCTTTTCACATCGGAAAAAATGGCAAGTTTAAACTTCCTCTCAAGGAAACCAACTTCCGTTTGAAGTAGTTATGTCAAGAATGGCTGGCTTTTACCGCATCGCTATTCGCCTTTTCATTGTTAATGACAATGATATGAAAAATGTGATAAACGCAACATCATTTATCATATTTAGGAGGAAAGCGCAAGAGCTTACCCGACTTATTAAAGATTATCGTTATCACTTAAAAAGGAATTTCAAACGCCATTTATAACAATCAACATGAGATGTTTATTCACACGAAGTAACAGAAACGAACGCGTGACATGAAACATACAATTTGCACGTGAGACGTAAGATTTCTAGAGAGCTTCTTGAATTTATTGCGGAACGGGAGCTGATGTAGTGAGATTTTTATGTTATCTGAGAAAAAAATTTGAGAAAAGTAAAATATGAGTTATTTTCAGGGGGAAATGTGTGCTAACTGTATTTATGTATGAAGGTTAGAAATGAATGCAATTGAATTACAAATTATATAATATTTGCTAACAAGATTTTGAATTGAAGAAATGGCGTGAATAAAATGTAAAATGGAAGGGTGTAATAAATCATAACAGTTCTAATTACGAGGATAATTACGTAATGATTTATGAAGTATTTTAAAGAGGAAATGGATTTTTTTTAGAAATTCATACGTTCGGGGTAGTATGATAGTAATGGATTTACTCGTGTCTCGAGTGAACTACTTTTTGAGTCTCTTTGCACAAAAGTCCAGTACTGGAAGGTCGACATTCAAGCTTTGTAAAAACTGCATTGAAACACAATCATGTGAATAAGCACTAGGAAAGTGAGATAATTGCCGACAATAGTTGTAACTCTACAGCATCATCCAAATACATGAAAATAATTACATGAGAACAGCGAGAACTTTTAGCTCACACAGTTTAATTGTGTATTGTCCTGTGAAATATGACTTATGAGTCATCGCATGCCATGTTTGCAAAATGATTTAAACCATATGACGTAAATTAGCGAAAAAGATCAGTAGCAGTTTCAAATATCGAATGTTGCTGCTAAAAACTCAGAAGGATGTTGTTTAAGTCGCAGTATTTTTTACACAACACCAGGAAAATTGGCAAGAATATAATTAAATTTCGATTTATGTACCATCCTCATAATTACTAGAAATCACAAGTTTATTCTCTCTCATGAATTCGAATTTTTTTAATGATTCGGTTCCGTCGGAATGCAAATGGAATGGGTTTGTGTAGTCGGCAGTAGACACTTTTTTTAAAGATTGAATCACCAACTCTAATACTTTCTATCATGTGCATTCCTCCTCCACCTCTCACCATTTTAAATTACATATTGTGCTCTGAGAATAGTGCAAAAACGTTTTTATACATTTTTGCTATTCATGTGTGAAGAATTTTATTGAGGAATGAATATTATGTTTTCCCTGTTTGTATTTTCTCTCCTTGCCCAGTCACCAAAAGTAACCTCATCATGATAAAAAAAAATATTTTAACAGAGCGAGAAACCCATTGTTTGCCTAAACTTCTCAACTTTGGTTTGATATTTGAGGAACTCTTTCTGACTTTTTCGTAGTTGAACTGGCTCGTGAGTAAAGAATACTATTTTGCTTGAGCTTTACTAAAAAAAAGTTATATGGAAATGCCTACTCAACTACTCGCCGCGCGGAGAGAAATTATCACGATCGCATGCCATTCTTTATTGTGTACCTGTTATATAAAAAAACTCCTGAAGACTCCAAGAAAAGAGAGACATTATCTGTTATTACTATTATTATACTACATGAGGCACTCTGTTTCTCTGCTCTAGAGTCTCGGAGACTTTTAAACTTGTTATACCACACATTTTTCTACTTTCACGGTATAATTTCCCAGAGCTACTTCTTCCATTGTTGTTTGTAGGTAAGGAAGAATTGAGAATAGGGATGGAAACAAGTATCCAGAGAAGCCTCGATCCTCCACACCAACTTGGTGCATTCTTCTTGTCTTGCATTCAGCCACAGACATTGATTAGTTAGGGATTCAACTCTTGTCCTTTTTTCTCTTCATCAGACTCGAAGCTTTTTTAGATGACCTTTCTAACATTTCTATACGACTATAATTATAACAAAAGCGAGTATTCCATTGTTGCACTTGTTATAAAGTTGAGAGCAAGTTTGAAATGATCGGTTTTAAAGAGTAGATATGATGATGAGAGTAAGTTTAAGGTTAAGTATAGAAATTATATTATGGGATATTTTGGAAGCAGATGTGAAGGGCATGTGCCAAAAGACTTGGCTCATCGTAAACCCCCGTCTTAACAAACAAAGTGAAGCGATTACATAGAAGGAGTTTTCTGGAGTACGCCCGACCAAAAACTCATGATGGGAATGCCTATGAAAGTTTTTCAAATCAAGTTAACTGGATGATGAGAGGCGAGCATGATTGTACTTTGAGAGAAAAATGTTTTAGTGGTTTGTTCATTTGTTCCAGGAGTAGCGATTCCTACACACACATCCATTATAAGGTGAGATGAGTAACGATATGATTGTGAGAGAATACCTGAGAAGGTTGTTAGGTTATATTTGAAGGTTATTTGAGTCGAGACTCGAGGAGACACCATCACGGTCACCATCTTTCCAATGGAGAATGCCAAAAAGCATAATATACCAATAAAACCCTTTACCATGTCATTCACAGAGTAGAGTGAGGTGAAGCTATTGAGATATGGAGATGATGATACCATGTCATAGTAAATGATGATTTGAGATTGAGATGAGAATTGTTGGGGATGGCATCGTTCACCTTTCATTACACATTCCATTTGTATGTCATTGGCGACTTGTTGTACGTGATTGAGTTGAATCCCTAATTATGTCTTGTATGTCCCCGAATGTCCCAGTGATGATCGTTATCTATTATCTCTTATATCACATACCGGAAGCAATCACATTGCTACAACGAGAACTTCAAACATATAAAAAGGTAAACAAACGTTACCTTTATTTGCCAATTAAAGTAGTGTAGGAAAAATGTGGGTGGTCAACTACCAAATAACTTTTGCTCCACTCGTAATATAAAAAATGTCCTTGTTGGCAAACACCATGTGTGGCATACTGATATTTTGCATTAATAGCTTGACAAATATGTAAGTGATAAAAAATGAAAAATAATGGCAACACTATTGGCTGCATAAGAACAAATTACAAATTTACATGTCTTTAGACAGAGAGAGAGGTTGAAAACTGACAAAATTGGGAGTATTTGAGTAGTCATACCTGACCAAAAAGGGAAATGGAACGCCACATGACAATTGAAATGAGGAGGACATGTTTCAAAATCAGTATTTACACTGCTATCACTTCATGCGAAAAATAATAAAAGCTTTTGAATGAAGAAAGCGAATNTACATGTCTTTAGACAGAGAGAGAGGTTGAAAACTGACAAAATTGGGAGTATTTGAGTAGTCATACCTGACCAAAAAGGGAAATGGAACGCCACATGACAATTGAAATGAGGAGGACATGTTTCAAAATCAGTATTTACACTGCTATCACTTCATGCGAAAAATAATAAAAGCTTTTGAATGAAGAAAGCGAATCAAATTTTTAATATGGCATTCTTTAAAGATGAGCATCTATTTATTGTACCCACATATTCCTGGAATTTGTTGATTACTCGCCAAACTCATGTAACAACTTACGTAATACTTAATATTTGCAAATGAAACGAAATATTTTTTAGCGAATGATGATACCCCAATTCGTAAATGTTTCGTCCCTCTCTCGTGAAATATTTTGTGAGGAATGTGTCTATTTTATGATCACCGAACAGACCAAAGGTGTGGTTTCGTTTTAATAATTCTTTGGAGAAAAAGCGAAACCACAAAAACCCAGAGAGTTTTTAGGCTTACCTGAATGAAGATTGAATGGTTTGTGCTCGTGTAACACGTTTCGATATGGTCACCTTTCCTATCCCTCACACACCCTTTTCAAAAATCCATGCTTGTGAGGATCCCCAGAAAGAAAAACATACATTCATTATATCAAAAAGGCTTAACGATCATCATCAACCACATTACTTTCTGTTATATTCCTAATCGTCTATAAAAGTTGAGAAGAGGACCGGGCAAAACTATCTATTCATCTTCATTGCATTGTCATCTTCATGAATCATGACACCTGCTCCATCCAACCTAGAGAGATGAGGAGAGCTCATCTTCAACACAAGATTGGAATGGAGTAAGAAAAGTAGGCACTTGGTATTATCATTATTACCTCGAATTTTTTCTGTATGCTTTGGGCACGGGTACGAGGCACTTTTTAAGATGGAATTTCACTTTATATGATTGGAAGAGAAAATAGAGGTAAGCAGAAGAAGACTTGCTTCTATGGAACAATTGTAATACATATTTTATATCTGAAACCTTCGTATATTGTTGTGGTTTGTAACATTGTCAAATGGAGAAGTGGATTGATGCTTCCCAAGTCTAAAGGCCTCTACCTGTTGCATGCCACATTGTTTGGAATTAGGTATGGATGAAAAAGCACGGGGTTGGTGATGCAAAGCTGTTCATGGTTTCCCAATGCAAATGGAGGGATGATCTCTTATCTCCTACTCTTCTACATGGAGAATGTAACAAATGGATTATATCATTTTGCCCCGTACACCTTCATACATTCCTTCAAAGTGAACAATGAGACGTCAACCTGCCTCCTGTCTGTTTCATACATTGCCTCTTCCTTTATAAGCTGTTATGTAATTGTTGCACTTTTTACGGATGCTCCTTTGTCTTTTATATGCATATTTCCCCTCAATATTTTTTTTGTTTTAGAGTTGATTGTTTGATCAGGCTAAGAAAGGAAATGAGTTGAGTTGGTGTGGCTATTCTTGTAAGAAAATTGTTAAATTTTAACACTTCTGCAAAGGCAGAGAGAGAGAGGAAACGAGCAAAAATATCCTTTTAACCGAGAACTGTTTCCTTCAACTGTACTAAAATGTATTATTCTTGTCTATAGCCTAGCGGCAGATATGCAACCGCATTCAATAAATTTTAATCCTGATTGTGTGTGATCGGGGGTATGGCTAAAAGTGAAGAAGAATTCGATATATTTTATTTCTAGAGTTGATTGTTTGATCAGGCTAAGAAAGGAAATGGAGTTGAGTTGGTGTGGCTATTCTTGTAAGAAAATTGTTAAATTTTAACACTTCTGCAAAGGCAGAGAGAGAGAGAGGAAACGAGCAAAAATATCCTTTTAACAGAGAACTGTTTCCTTCAACTGTACTAAAATGTATTATTCTTGTCTATTGCCTAGCGGCAGATATGCAACCGCATTCAATAAATTTTGATCCTGATTGTGTGTGATCGGGGGTATGGCTAAAAGTGAAGAAGAATTCGATATATTTTACACATTTCTTTAATGAGCATATAAAAAGGCAAGTTCTTCCTTGTAGGTAGAAATCGTATGCCCTACACCAGATTATTATAGATGGATACAAGGCATTAACTCTACTCCATTGTCAGAGTAAAGATTAAAGATAAATTTTGTCATCTAAATGTAAAAAGCATTATAGAAACTAGTTGCGCGTTTATATAGCTCATCATCGCACATTTTGTATTGTTAGGGTTGAGAAATTGTTGGATCGTATATACTCCATGTTTTCATTGTTGTTGATGAGACGACAACAATGCACCGAGAGTTTTGTCGAGAATAGATTGCTCTTTGCTGTATCACTATGTATGGATGGAAGTAACAGAGTGAAACTATGTAGTGGAGCCTTTTATAACTATGTATTTTATGGAGAATCGCTTTACATACTCAACTTTAAAGTTTCTATCACCACCATCATCAATTCTTGTGGGCATAGAAATGAGCAAGTTGTTTTCTTCTTACAAGAAAATGTTGAGGATACTAGTGAATAGGTGAGTTTGGTTGTTGAATACCTTGAGAGAAGAGGATGGAGAGAGGGAGAAAAAATGGATAGTTTCTTCCCTATGGAAGGAGTTGAAGGTATGGGAATCTTAAAAGAAGCATTGTATAAAGGAAAATCCCTTTCAATCTTTATCGCCCTTAAAGACGAACATAAAAAGTATGAGGACAGAGAATAGTTAAAGATATTCATGATCATCCTCCCTTCTCCATATACATTCTTTGCAATATTAGAAAGATTAAGGGAAAAAAGCTGTTGGGTTAGTAAGGAGAAAATAATAAATGTAAGTTTAACACATCTTTTTTAGAGAAAAAAGTTGCTCGCATATTGTTATATATGAAACTGTTTAGATCAGATCCTCATTAACATGATGAGAGAGGGAAACAAGAGTATTAGTTATATAAGCTATTTCATTTCTTTTTTTTTCATAGTAGAAAATTCCAGTGGAGTGAGCATACAAAGACTAGTGATCATGATGAGATGTTTTTGACTATGTTTAAAAGACCTTTACATTACATCATTTCATTGCATGTTGCATTTAACTCTCATACCAGACTTCACACACTTACACACAGATCCTATTTTTTTGTCGAAGTTTTTGATGTAAGTTACAGCAAAAAGTCTGGCATTCCTTGGGCAGGTTTCCCATCATCATCTTCGTGGCTCTGTGTCGCATCCCTTCTGATGAATCTTAGCCAAAGGAAATATGTGAGAGAGAAGTTTACTCTCTAAAGAATAAATAAAAAACCCTTTTTTAGAAAATGTAGGCAACTCTGATAAGTGTTGAAGGGAGGAAATACTCGAGTTTGGGAAGAGTATTTTTTTTCTGTGCTCTGGGGAAAATCTAATTCAATTTAGTTATCATCAAAGATAATTATTTATTCATCAAAGTGGGCTGTGGAACCAGAACCGGGGCTAACAATGTGCAATAATAATAGTATTTTTTTTTCTTGAAAAATTTGTTACACATTTAAGAGTGTAAAGTTACATTGTTTTGGTAGTTGATTGTTATTGTGCGGGGATTATTGTGGTATGCATGAAAAAACTATGATGAGCTAGAGCGCTCACGATGATGTCGAGGATGAAAGCTTTGCAAAGTGAATAGGAGGAGGTGGATTTTTATCGTTATCAACGAACCAAAACATCTTCACACACAAAAAGTTTAAAAAACACTCTTGACCCAGATCTTCCGTTTTTGAGAGATTCATCTTCGAAATTTGTAATGCATATCGACAAAATAGGAGTAGGTGGTGTTCATCATTATCATGAGAGACTGAGGAAAACAAGGGAGATGAAATCAAGTTGGTGGTGTTGAATGTGAAAAATTGTAGTTGCAGATTTCGTTTTTCTATAGTCGACCCCCTTTACAACTTGTTGATAGAGAGATTGACTATATAGCAACTGCTATTTTAGCCCTCCTTCACTGACAATGAGTAACTGCAGGGGATGAGAAAATCAGGGCTGGCAGTTGCACCAATGCCAAACGGAGAAACCCTTCAACAGCCCTTATTAACAATTCTGAATTTGCTGATTCAATAAAGAAGGAGAGAGATTTAATACTATTTTGTTAAAAAAGGAGATCACTCATCATCAGCCTCTTCGTCATCAACGTAATCTTTTTTTTCTGCCAAGCTATATCAAGCAAAAACTAGATTTTCACCTCTATATATGGCACAACTTTGTGAGGGATAAAAATTGGAATAATTTTCCTTTTTGTGTGATTAATAACTACATTTTTTAAAAAAGAGCACGACTACACCTTTCTCCTTGTTGAGAGTTGTAAACTACGGTCGTTATTATCAAGAGGGGAATATCCGTCAACATCATCATTATGCGCTTGCCAACAAACTATTCATATTTCATAGTTTCTAAATAGCAGTTTAGCGACAGTAGTAGAAGTGATAAAAACTGTTTTTGCGAGTCTGATGAAGGAGTAAAAGTGTGAAGTGAGAGTGAGCTTTATCGTTTTCTAAAAAAAATAACCGTAACTTGTTGACGCGACGTTGTAAATCATTTTTTATGAAGTTATCATGCTGAAATGTTTGGATGACTGAAGTCTTCTCAATTGTCTTCCATTTGAAACAAATTGTGATGTTTACGGAATGCGGAATGAAACAATCTTCAAGTTGTGTAAGAGGCGAAACTAATTCTAGTTTGGAATTTTTTCACAAAAGTGCGAATTTGTTAAGTTGAGCATTTCTCCACTTCGTCACGCCATATTCCCCGGATAATGATGAAAGGGAAATGAAGTAATTTTGATTGAATGATATTAAGATCAGCTATGTGATTAGAGAAGGGTGATGAAAGTTTCAACGAGTTCCAGAAATTTACGTACAAAGCAATAAATAATTCATGGTGGAATTTCGAGAGATGACGAAGAAGGTGATGTCATCTTTTAAGACTCAAGCCACAAAAACATTTTTGTAAATATTTATGCATTTGTTTTGCATCCACATGAGGAAAACAGACAACGTCAATGGAAGAAGAGTTGTTGAAATTTGGAAAGAGGTGATTCCGTGTGTGGTGCAATTATTCAACTAGCTAGATTTGAACATTATGCATTTGTTTTGCATCCACATGAGGAAAACAGACAACGTCAATGGAAGAAGAGTTGTTGAAATTTGGAAAGAGGTGATTCCGTGTGTGGTGCAATTATTCAACTAGCTAGCTTTGAACATGGTGCAGCTAATCTGTTCAATGGCCAAAACATCTTAAATTATTTCCAAAGTATTTTTCGCCATTCCTTTCGAAATAGTTTGAATTCTTAAGGAAACCACTTCATTCATTTAACAACTTTTGGCAGGGATTCCGTCAATGGCAGCTTGATAAGGAAACGTTTCGACTTTTGATCTCTAATCCATCGGCTTTGTTCAAGGGGATTTAAATTCCCAAGTGGAAAGCCACTTGTTGCGTTGTAAATCGAAATCTCTCTAAAAGGAAGTAAAACAATTTGTGCTTTTTAAACCAACTAACCTTTACCACATTCCTTGATATTTGCACATTTGTCGCTCGTGCTTGTGTCATTTGATCTCCCGATATTTCCATTCCTCAAGTGTCATTCCGACAATCAGAAAATAGTCATTCCGTCGTTACTTTTTTAATCCTTCTCGAATTACTTCCATGTGGGCCCGTGCTTGACTAGGAAACTATCAGTGTGTTCCATGTACATTTCAATGTGATATGTGTTTAAAGTGTTGAAAATCAAATTACTCTTTATTCCTGGCATCAACTCTCGTATGAAATGGATGGAGAATTTTAGTAGAAAGGTATTTAAATTTTTATTGCTTTTTGAATTCTGAAATTTATACGGTCAGGAATATATCATATCTGAATAATAAAATGTGTAATCGCTCAACAAG
>JAHZMU010002107.1:0-16674 GCA_027743725.1 Rambutsinella grinnellia | reverse complement strand
GAAAAAAATATCTAGTTGGCCATCAGCCAGCAAAAAAATGCTCAATGCACGATACAGTATTTGTTGATGTAGTGCTTTGCAACAATTAGTGTAGAACTTGTTTTACCGTACCCGTCATTCCCATCCTTTCCGGTATAGACAATTTGGAACGAGGCTTTGACAAGCAATCCGGAAATAAATTCTTCCAACATTGCATGATCACAAACATGTCATCAACTCCAATTCCCAATAACAAAAATGGCAAGATTTTGTTCACCGGCCCAAATACTATTGAACAGCCAAAACCAATCCCATACGAAATGGCAACGGCCATACAAACACAAAAAATTCCAGCGATGGAAAGGTACGGCTGTAATAAATTATAGAGTTATGAATGAGAAAAAAATATCTAGTTGGCCATCAGCCAGCAAAAAAATGCTCAATGCACGATACAGTATTTGTTGATGTAGTGCTTTGCAACAATTAGTGTAGAACTTGTTTTACCGTACCCTTTGCTCAACCAAATTAAACTTCCCTAGCATTGTACTGACATAAACGAACATAATTAAGAAGCCGGCAACGAGCATGAGTCCATCATCAAACATGACTCCTTGGCTGATATCCCCAAAGCTAGAAGAAAAAATTTCACACGAGAGAGTTATAAAAAAATAACTTTGTTTTTATACTTTTAACCTTCACCTTATCAATAATCTTGATATTTACCTTCTTGCCGTGGCAAAGTACAAGTTCACCCCAGTCGGCAACCCTTTCCTAATATCTTCCATTAGTTTGATAAACTCCAACTCCCACGCTAGACCAGTAACATCGGCCACTTCTCCTGTTCCTAAATCAGGGACAGCCCTACCCTCCCGCACGTCGCTCTGATTGATTGCCACATACCATTTCAATGCTATAGACTGTGCGCTAATAATATGTCCATCAGAATTCTTCTCTATAACCCCTCCCAAATCCGCAGTATAGTTTACAAATCTTCCAAATAAGGGGCTAAGTAGTCGTGTGTTAAATACTTTAATTATCTCATCCTTCGATACGGTCACAACTTGACTTTTATTATATGACCAAAGCTCAAGAGGATTAACTTCCCAGCAAGCGTGGTCTAAATTGTTAATTAAGTGGCAGTAGATGTCATTCGAGAGGTGGAGCGTTGGGTCATAATAGCTCCTGTGACTTGAGTCGTCCCTCTCCTCTGCAAAGCCGCCTAGGAAAAAGTCATCTTCAAATTCGTCAAAGTTGACGAACGCCGATGAACCAAAGAGTGAGTCATGGTGGTGATAATGAGTTTGGTTGTGGGATGCCGACCTTCGCTTTCGTCTATTTAAGTCGAATTTTGTAATAGGTAATCTAAAGGAATCGAAATGAGATGAAATAATCATTACATACGCAAGGATATGCATACGTGAGAAATAAAGAGTACCTGAAACAAACGTCTTCCCATTTCTTGTCATCCAATACGGAAATATTTTTGACCTTTTCGTGAATATCCAACAGCTACAATAGTCAAGGATGACAATTAATGGATTTAACTTGAAATTGAACTTTGGTGCAATAAAGTTTGTTATTGAAAGCCTAAAAAGCAATTTATGTAAGCGGATTCTCTAAACATCATTTGCGGTGTAATATCATTTTAATGAACTTTTTGCTCTTGTTCTCTCTATGCAAATGGTAATCTTTGGCTCAGAATTTTATTACTTACAATCCTCATAATCTCAGGGTCTAGCACGTTATCTGCCGTAATAATTGCTTGGCTTTGTCGAACGGGTGATGGGAAATTTGAGCGGAGCCATTCCGTGTTATATGCAAAAGTTGAGTCACTCGGGATCCATAATTTGTCTGGTCTGTTTTCCAACGCAAAGTTAACCAGTCCTATTGAGCAAATTGCGGTGCAGACCAAACACACTGTTATGAAATGGTAAGGGTATGTGGCAACTGTGACTCCCCATCTGAAATAGGAAATAAAAAAACTAATAAGTTTATAATAAAGAATTGCCTAATTGGCGAGAAATGCCGGTGGGTTTTCCTATTACAAAGTATCAGTTATGAAATTATTTAATGCAAGAAAGGACGAAAAGGTTATGAACTCTTTTATTTCAGAAGGTGAAATATTTTTTATTCACAAAGATTGGATGAATAATGTCAATTATATAATTGTATTTTGTAACACGTGTAACCTAAAAAGCATTTTAAATATAATGCAAAGTACGATTTTAAGTAATTTAGCACAAGTTTGCAGTTATTTCCAACATTATCCCCAAATTTGTCAAAGCAATTTTATGCTCATTCTTAAACGGGCCAATCTTAAACCAAAGCTGTGGACAAGACCTTAACCGCCTCCTATCCAGTCCCTTTACCAAATGCCGTTTCCAATACACAATAAAGTTTTCTCCATGCTTGCTTGGCATAACAGCGATATGAATGAGCAAGAAATTGATGATTATCACGGTTAAAGTGATCATCAAGCAGATAGCCCTAGCCCCTAGTGGAATATGAATTTTATTCATTAAGGAACAATAGGCACAACAAGCTCCAAGGAACATCCCGACTGACACTAGAATAAGTAGGTATAAAGCTACAATCGTGCCCCCAACACTGACTACAATTTTTGCAGCGAGATATTTTGGGAAGCAAGTGAGAAATTGGAGCTTTTGACGAAGTTTATATTGCCTTCGACCAGAGGAAGTGGAGTTTTCATAGAGCTTCTGTGTATATATTGAAATTCCATCTAGGTAGCTAAACATTAGGAGCAAAATAGACAAGACCGTTGTAGAACCGTAAGATGCGAAGATAAAGTATAAGTAGACCGCGACCGCACGTACAAAAAACTTTAAAAGGAAGTAAATTGGGTATTGATAAAGGTGAAAGTAATTAGGGATGAAGAAAAAGAGATCTGCCTTAATATTAAGAAGGGGGATGAGCAATCCGAAGAGAGGGTAAGCTCCAAATCCAATTGACAAGATGTATATAAATAAGCTCAAACTTCCCTTCCCATTTCGGGCAATTTCTTTACGCTCTGCTGATGGTACCATTCTATTCTGATGGTTTCCCAACTGTACGATTTCTAATATGGTTTCCTCAATGGAGTAGTAGCAAGAAAGGAATACTATATTTATACTAATAGCAATTAAAAGAACGATTTCTTCTATTCGTATTTTCTGGAGGTCGTACAAAATGTCAAAGACATAGGAAGTGCGGAGCAGATAAAACAATCTGCAGATACAGAAGATGAGGTAGGTAAATGCAGTGATGATGAAAATTAGACGGGTGTGTCGGGAGCTGGGAGTGTGATAGGAGGCATTATGTGTGACTTCTAAAGTATTTAGGCATACGGAAAAAGGAAGGGGTAGAGGGGAAAATTGCTCGAGAAGAAAGTAAACGTTGTAAGAGACGATTGTTAGAGACATTTTTGGGAAAGAAAGTTCTATTCAATCTGATTTATTGAAAGCTTAAAAAGGGATATTTGGCTCTAAGCAAATTTACTCGCAAAGTAAGTGAATATGAATATTAAAGTCTGTTCCTTCTTAGCATTCAAGGGATTTTCCCTGACAAAGTCAATATAATTTCTAAATAATTCAGTCCTTCAAGGTAAAAATTGTGTTCTATCGGGTTTAGCATTTACCTCCTGATACATTATTAATTTAGATAAGGTCTTGACAAACCAATGAAACGGAATGTCGTGTCTAATGTCTAATGTCTTGTTGGTTTTAACTTAAAAAGACAATCTATAAATTTATTTTTTCGGGTACCCTCTTCTCTCGAGAGTCAAGTCATAATGCGTTTTAAATAAACCAATTTTATATTCCATATTCCCTAATGGCATGCACAGCAGTTTTAAAATTTATTTTACAATTCCATTTAATACCTTCTTTAAAGTATGAGTATACATGATGAGTTATGGGAGTTGTTGGAAATTATAGGAGTCTAATCGTAATATTGTCATTTCTGTAATATTCCTATTACGCAAAAATTACTTGAAATTATCGACATGAATACTTGGGATTTGGAATTTGTCATTATGACGTGTATAATTTATATTTACACACTTTCAATTTTTCATAACCGTTTCAAAATTTCAAACTCAAACTCATAATTGTATTAAGCATGCATATTAAACAAGACTGTCCTACGAGTTTTTAAATAATGATTTGCTAATAGTTAGGTAGTTAGCTTTATCATCTTTGTCTTCCTCTACACAAAAAGTTCACACATCCTTTCGTCCTCTTAGGACACGTGCAAAATTAGGATGTGCTAACAAAAAAATTTATTCGGTCTGAAGAAAATTAGAATTTTTTATTATATAACATCTTGTCTAAACTTCAAGGTCACTATCAAACTGACTGTCATGTCGTTTGTCTTATGCGCATTGCATTACACATCGAGTGGAAATGGAAGTAAAAAATGACAGAATTGGCAATAATAATTAAGATAACAATCTCGAGCTTCATTTTCAAGTTGCACAAATCAACTTTTGTATACAGCTACCATTTAAGACGCATTTCCATTAAAACTAAATGTTAATTGCCAACTTTACAAACAAATTCCATTATTCTACAGACAAATTAAAAATCTCAATCAAGCTTACCTGTAGAAAAATCTTTCCATTGATCCCGTAATTGCTAAGCTTATTTTCTGAAGGCTGGTCATAGACTGGCCTGTAGAATTCCGATTTCTAATGATGGACGGGATTCCTTCTCCCTCCTCCCCTGGATAACTTTTATCTTCGTCCATTTTTACACGAGACACTTGGCTCAATTATAAATTATTACTGGATCCATAAACTTTCAGTTTTCGCTAACTTTTCAAAAGTAAGGTCATCTTAACACTGGAGCCACGTCATGTTAAAATTATTAATTTTAATTTCCTACACTGCTTCTTAGCTAGTAATTATATTTCATTCAAACTAGATAAAATTAGTTCACGATTTGCACCTTGTTTGTTTAGTCTCGAGCCTTGAATGAAGTGAATATTCCATATCAATGAAAATTCTCACAAAGTAAATAAATAGTTCTCATCATTTCCATTGTTTTGTAAACCTATCGTGTTATAAGACTTTGCTTAACTGTTTTACACGAGAGTCTCATGAGTCTCATAAGTCATGACACTAATCACCGGATTTAAACCGGTTACTTTGACCATTCACCCTTATTATTTGAAGAAACAAGACCTTTCATCAATCCCCTTAAACAAGGAAAAAGTCACTTCGGTCTCTTTATAAAAACACCTGAACTAAACTGAGCAAAAACAAAACTGCTTCTTTGTTGTCCGGACCTCTCAACTCTCAGCTATCACGTGAAGGTGAAGACGACGTGCGAATAACAAGAATTCTTCAACCATCAATTTTTTTCACTCCCTCACCTCCTCTAATCAGCAAACAGTGATCTCTCAACCATGCCAGTTGAAACTGCAAGTGTAAAACCAGTCTTTTAGGAGCATTGCAGATTTCATTAATGACGCTATTTACCTGGTCCATACGAAACTGAAAGTTGATCTTCGCCAGCCATCAAAAGCAAACATTTTTGGGGAAGACCAACCTGTAGCGAAATGCCGCGAGCTACATTATAGTCGCACTCGTAGTAGGAAGTTAGGTAGTTTTTGCGAATACATTTACGTATACCTACGCTTGCTAATGTGTCATCTATAAAAAATGTGATTCTACGAATCTCACTTCCAAAGGTCAGTTTGGGGTATAAAAACTTTTTTCTCTGTATAACATCATCCGTCCGTGTCCGTGTCAACGTTATATGTAAATGATAGGTTCCAAAGGCGTTGCTGCAACGTAAATTATGTTGCATGTCAATGCAAATCCTCCAGTAGATTTCTCGCTTGAGATATCTTTTTAACTGGACACGGACTATGCTTATTATAAACTTTGTCAATCAACAATCTACACCGTCACTGGTTTGAGATGGACCTCTGTAGAGGCAAACCCTATTGCCTATTAGATTATAACTGATCACGTTCCCATCAACACACGCGTAAAACTGATGTGTAGTTAATGAGATTCTTTGCGACTGAAGTGATTTGTTAGCCTCCTATTTCAAAAATTGTATTCGATTATATAAGTTCACTTGTTTTACACAACCGTTTTTTGTCTGAAATTCATTACGTTACATTCTAAAGAATTCACACAACACTTTGTCAGAGCAGCACTCTTGAACTGCTAGATATTTTGCTTCTATGCAAGGCTTAGTCCTTGATAAAGTAATGCAGAAAAGTTGTCAAAAGAGCAAATGAGTAATGACAAGCAGAATCTAATCGAGAAGAAAATCATTTCACACGTGTCAATTTCCTTCTCTAAAACCACTTAACTTTCCAAAAAATTGTTCCTTGCATTAAACTCGGTAGACAATGAGAATAAAACTGTGCTTGAAGTGCAATCTTGGCCAATTTTATAAAGGAGCATAATGGATTCATGAGAATATGAATAGGATGGTGTGCACGCGTACTTTAAAAAATGCCTTCTTTGTTATGATGTAATTTTGCAAGTTACTTCTCTGGCGTATTGAAGATAATAAGAATGTTGCTGGACAAACTGGGACCAGCGGATGTGGTGCTCAAGAGGATTTCTACCAAAATGATTCATAATTTATTACTGAGAAATTGTCTATTTAGTCTACTTGTAGTTCCCAATTAAGGACGTTTCAAGGTGCTCCGTTAAGTTAAACAGTAAGCGCAACGGCACCAATCTAGATAAAACTAATTGTAAATTCTTCTTTAATGCGCAACAACTCCATTGACTTTTTGCATCCATTTTTCAAAAAACTCAATTTTACTAGTGATGCTACTTGAATCCAACCAAGCTTAAACCTACTTTTTTATAATGACAGTCGAAACAAAAAAGTTTCAAATTTTACTCGAATAACTAATAACCATACTATGTTACGTAACAGATAATACCAGAACAATTGTGTCATTTCATTTTCTACAGACATTGTGGAGTTTCAAATTCAACTTGAATTTTTCAAGCTGACTTGCTATGCTTATGCTACTCTGTTTGGTTAAAGCTTGTGGTAAACTGACATACAGGCATTGTCGAACAAATGACTTTTTTGCTTAAACAAATTTTATACCAAAGTTATTAAAACAAAAAGCCTTTTCTACTCTTCGTTTCATATCAGAGTGACGTCCCAAATCACCGTGTGATCTGTGATGGAATGTAATGATCAAATCTTAACTAAAGTAGTAGATGCATTTGGACTATATATTTTCAAGAAAAATTGTGCTTTTAAAAAGGAAAATTAGGTAGCCAGTGAAGAGTGAAATGGTGATGGTAATCATCACGACTGCTCATTTTTCTTCAATGTATTACATCATATATGGCATGGTTAACCAAAATTATATAATTTAAGAGATTGTTGAAAAGACCACGGCATGTTTCGTCTCTGTCCAAGTTCCTTCCGGTATAGCCATTCATAATGCCGAGTCGAAACAAAGCAAAAAGTCAATCTTACCAAGTCACATTATATCAGCGAGAAACAAATTGAGGCAAACTATAATGGACTTCTGGTGCGAATAATTACTGCGGAACGCGTGAAATTGCTTGTAGCAATTTGAAATTGAAGGTGCATAGTAATATGACATAATACTTCATGCAGTTAAAAATTCGATCTAGTTTTTAAGAATGAGTTGCATTACATAATTTGTGTCTTGAAGTAAAGAGGATACACTCGCATTATGCGAGTGGACGTTTTGCTCACATAATAAGTAAAGCCTAAACTGATTATTACAAGGCATTTGTATTGATTTTATTACGATAATCAATAATCTTACGAGAATTTAATAAATTATTCAACTAAATATTCTAGTTTGGGGTTTATTGAGAACTTATTGTAAAAGCTAAATTGTATGCAAAATACAACTCTAATTAATTAATTAAGAAGATGCCAATTAAGCAACCTTCAAACAGTGAATGTAAGGTTGTAGCAAAATTGCTCCGGTTTAAATACCACAAAATTTACGTCATTATAACCGCGTATAAAGATAAATTTTTACTTAAGATTTTAATTTTTAATCGTTTTATGGATGGTATTAGGGCAGTTTTTATCTTTCAAATTTCATCTACGCAGCATTTGAAAATCCTACATAAGCCAGCGGCCCTTTCAATTATAGGTACAAGTTTGATCACAAAGCTTGAAAAATTATTTTGATAAGTGTTAATTTATGAATGATAACTAAACCCCTTTGACGTACCGCAAACTTTACAAGATCTTAATCCGCCGTGATTAACTTGGGAGTTAAACTTTGAATGCTAACAAATCTGGAAAAATCTGAAATCTTATGAAACTTGTTCAATAGTGTATCATAAGTGCAAAATTTGCATCATTGTCAAGCAAATAGATCCCTGACCTGATCCCTGACCGTGAACTTGACTTTGTTTAGATTGTAAAATTAATATTGGCAAAATAAAAAATTAAGAAATGCCGACGCTCACACAAGTTTACAGCTACTTATAAACAATAGTTTAGACAAAGTTTACAATTACAACAAACCGTTGACCACTCAACAAAGCGTGTTCACTCCATGTTTGGCTTAGACACATCCGAAAAATTTATGATCTCTATAAAATTGCATCAGCAAAGGCAATTAGATATTTGTAAATAATAATTTTAATTGTACGTCACAATTCTTGAGGATTAGTTTGTTAATGCGTAGGAAAAATTGAGGGAAAGTTGTTGCAAGTTGTAATTGATAAAGTTCTGGAGAGAATTTTAGTATAAAATGGGAGCAAAATTTTCTGAAAAGTCACAATTCACATCTTGTCCTCTCCAGCGAAAGAAACCGAGAACAGTAAAAAATAAAATCTAGTAAAATTCTGAGGCAACAAAGTTGCAGTCATGAAGTTATTAGTTTCAATTCTCCTTGTGGGAGTGGCCATCCAGGCCCAAGCTCGTTTCATTCTTCCAGTGGTAATTAAACTAAAACAATTAATAACTTTACAGAAAATGCTAAAAAGTACTAAATTTTATTACTATTTATTAGCCCGACTGCAATGCTGGAGGACAAAATCCTTCCATACTTCCTGTGGAAGGCAACGTTGAGATCTTGCCCACCAGGCCTGTTCGCCCAGTCCCACCACCCGGATGGATTGCGCCCATTGAGAATGGTGTTGAGATTCTTCCGTTGCCAGAAGGTGGTGCTATCGAGATAATGCCAATTGGGGGAGGGAATGTTGAGATTCTTCCGTTACCAATTCAAAAGGATCCTATTGGCTTGCCCGTTGTGAATCCAGGAAATGGTGGACAAATTCTTCCTACTCCAGAGAATCCTATTGTTTATCTCCCCATCAGAGATGAGCCCCAGACCAAACCAATTCAAAAGGACCCTATTAGTCTTCTTCCAGTAAAAGAACAACCCCAGGTCAAGCCTATTGTAAAAACACCCATTGGAATCATGCCTATCCACGAGAATCCCGTTGGAATCATGCCTATCCATGAGAATCCCGTTGGAATCATGCCTGTCCATGAGAATCCCGTTGGAATCATGCCTATCCATGAGAATCCCGTTGGAATCATGCCTATCCATGAGAATCCCGTTGGAATCATGCCTGTCCATTGAGAATCCCGTTGGAATTATGCCTCTTCCTGTAAAAGAACAGCCCCAGACCAAGCCTATTGTAAAGACCCCCATTGGAATTTCCCCGTTTGAGCCTATTAGTGTTCTTCCAGTGAAGGAGTATCCACAGATCAAACCTATTGTTAAGACCCCAATTGGCGTATTACCCGTCGAAGAAGGTAACCACTTTGGAATTCTCCCGGTTATCGAGGACAACAGTGCCATTCTCCCAGTTGCTCCCCCAGCAGACTGTGACCAACCAGAAAAGGGTGTTTTACCCGTTCATGAAGTACACATTCCTGACAACCACATCATCTTCTAAACGGATAATTAATGTCTTAACTCTGAAGATCACAACCGAACATTTTTTAATTGTAAATATATAATTCATTCATATCTAAAAGGTTTAATAAAAATTAATTAAGTTGCAGCATTAATTAACGTGTACGAAGTTTAAATTCATTTAACTGAAAAAATTACCGGGTGCATTAAGTAGTAGCATTGTTGTCTCGTATGCTTATTATTTTTAGCATAATTCTAATATGCAATGGAATTCAAATTTCAAGTTCACTTGAGAAAGTTTACTTATGGAAAATAACAATGTTTACTTGCAATAATATCGCAATCACACATAGATATTTAACAGTTCAATAAAAGCAATGAATGAATAAACTCAGTTGGTAGTATCATATTGACCGAGAAATAAAATTAAAATTACTTGTTTAGCAATTTATGAGATTGTCAAGCTGTCAAACATTACTCTTCGTCATTTTGCTTCTTAGAACGAATATGCATCACTAATTCCATCCCACGTGGCGGGCCTTCTTATTTCTCATACTTTCATTCTTTTTATAAAATTGGGAAACCCATAAAATTGTACCTTGTGCATACACGAAGTATACACGAATAGAATTTTTACAGGGGACATATCCTTCAGCACTTTGTTCTCGGGTTAAAGACTTCCATCATATTGTAACCTCTGCAAGTAAATACTCTCATTAAAGAAGCACTAAGTCGTTTTTCATGAGTTGGCTGTACCCTTTCATATGAATGCTTAAACTTGAACTATTTTTAACGCACGGACATTCTTGTTATAGAAGAAGAGCCTTAGTCTTTGGGAGAAAGCGTTAGGTAGCAAGCTAGTGTGAAGAAGGTTATAATATCCATCTTTTTATTTCAATTGACGCAATTTTAAGTTTGAAATTTTTTGAGCGAAAATGAATTTCAAACTTGTGACAGTGATAATCGCAATAACTTGCGCTGCCCATTGCCAGGCTCAGTTTTACCCAAATTTTTTTAATCAAGGTGAGAGTATTTCCCATTTCTTAAATAAAAATATCTAATTAAATTTCATAAAAATAGCCTGTCTTTTTATTCAGGAAACAACAACAATGTTCCTGGTCTCTTCCCTGTTCTCAACAACCAAAATGAGCGCCCCGCTTCCTCCTGGCCATTTCCTTCAAATCCCCAGCAGCAGCAGCAAATCCAACAAAATCTGAATGACCAGGTTGGACTAGGACAAAATCCTAAGAGCTCGCAAGAACCTTCTTATCAACAACCATTCCAATCTCAGAATAGCCAATATCCAAATGATAGTGGTCGACAAAACTACTTCAATAATAATAACCCATTCTTCAATTTATTCCCGAATTGGTTTGGCAATAATAATAACAATAGCCCGCCAAAACTGCAGTCATTCCAGAATCCTAACAGACCGGGTTATCAACAGCAACCATTGCAACAACAACAGGTTCCTCTGCAACAATCCGAACCGAGTTCAGGCTTTACTCCGAGCCAACAGCAAACAAATCCTGTCTCCGGATATAATAATGGTCAACAGCAAACCAATCCTGTTTCCGAATATAATAATGGTCAACAGCAAACCAATCCTGTTTCCGGATATAATAATGGTCAACAGCAAACCAATCCTGTTTCCGGATATAATAATGGTCAGCAGCAATCCATTCCACAACTACCCAATTTTCAGTCTCCAAATCAGCAACTCAACTATCCGTTTCCAAACCAGCAATCTAATTATCAACCTCCAAAGCAGCAGCAAACTTATCCCGGAAATACATTCCAAAATCAACAGTACATTCCTCAACAACCGGGTTTCAATGGACGACCTAGAGAGCAACCTGAAAGTCAATTTGATGATGGACAATATCGACCAGATAAGTATGGCGGAGCTCCTTCAAAATACAATGGCGCTTCACCCTCCAACTCCAATTATAATGGTAATGATGATTTTCAACAAGGAAACAATCAATACAATCATCAACAAGAGAGGGACCTCGTCGGTGACTTGAGAATAAACGGAAGCAGTGATCAAACAAATATTGGACAAAGTCCCACCAACTTAAGCGGAAGTGGGGATGCCAGTCAATCCCCCAATTGGGTTTATCCTGATGACTAGAATGATTAAACTTTTGATTCAAACGTTTTCGTTTAATCCAGATCAAGTTTTCTGGAATTTTTCACCTTCCTATTTATCTTCACGTATTTGATTTTGACTTTAGTCTTATTTGTACGCAAAAATGTATTCTACGCTGATATGAAATGGTGCTTACTTTTACTTACTTTTTCAAAGTGGAAATAAATTCACTTTTATATTCGAAACGTATGTGTGAAATTGTAGTTGACTCAACAATAATATTTACACCGCTCATTTTACATAAGGTTTGGAGTTCAACCGAAACTGTTTATTTATTTAAGATAAAATATTATCAAAACACAAAGCAATATTTCTTTATGGATTCATGCCATTCTATATTCATCATATTCGCTAATCATAATTTTCAGTTGGTCATGCCAAAAGTATAGTTCAGTCGGATAGTTAGAGAATAGGAAGAACTAGGTTTTTAGGAAACTGATTGATCACATCGAAACGTTTTCTATTCTACATGTTTAAATTATTCCAATGTTTCAGACTTTTACTGCCTCAAATACTTCGCAGTGCAATTATCAATTCACCAATCCTGAAACGCTATCATCGTTTGAAACCTACTATAAATTACTTTTAATTATCTACCTACTGGAGGCTGTAAATATAATAATGAAAAAACAATTTAACGCAGGTAATTCAAGAAATTGTAAATGTTTATTTCTATAATCTAAAAATCTGTATCGAATCCAGTGAAAAACTTCTTTAAATCTTCTGATGATTTGAGTGTAAAGCGACACCAGAGCAAAGAAAATTCGACTGGTCACAATGACAAAGAATCTACTTCGGTAAGGAAGCAACGGTTCACTTCAGGTAGGATTCAACCGGGTATACACGGCACAAATTTTGGCTCGCCATCCAATGGATTCGGAACCAAAGGTAGAGTTTGACTTTAGAATAAAAGTTTAGATTCTAAGCATATCTATTTTCTTAAATTAAAAAATGTTCAGGAATATCTTCCGTTGTTGAGACTTGGAAAAAGCAGAATAATGACACTGAAACCGTTGAAGGTTATGATGCCTATGCATACCTTCAGAAAAACCATTTGGAACGCCAATTATTAGGTGAAGATGGAAAGGAGAATGTATTTCATCAGAAGCCAAGGCCAACAACAACAACGATTGGTTTAGGTATGCAAAAGAACCGGCCCTTAATGGGAATACAAGCGAAAAGGTCAGCACCTCTTCAACCTGACCAGGATACCCGACCGTTAGCTGAAAAAAGAAATTCAACTTATATACCGAATGCTAATGAATTGAAAGTGGATGAGAGCAGGCTGGAGTTACAAGATATCTCAACCGACAAAATAACAAATCAGACCTCTGAAGAAACACGCATTTCTCCAGTTCCAAAGCCAAGGTTAAGTTTGGGAAAGAAAATGGATATTAAACAACTGCCTGAAATTACGATTAAGCCAGTACCCAAACCAAGAACCAAATATCCGTATACTGAAAAATCAAGAGTTATAGAAGAAATGAAGAAAGGAAACTTTCGTCATTCGTTGACCGTCCCAGAGATAGATACACGAACTCCACCTCTACCAAAGAAGCGAAATCCTGCTGCTTTGAAAATTACAAAGGAAATGTACTGCCTCCCATATATTTCTAATAATTAAGATCCATTTTTGGAATATTAATTAATTCATCAAAATTTGACTTCCGTGTTGATCAAGAATTTGTTTTTGCAAAAAAGAAATGTTTGTATAATTTTCTTATTTAAACCAAGCAAAGTCAATAAAACAATCAATAATATTGATTCAATATGAATGTTGATTTAATTTTTATTTATCAAAATGTCAACATGGAAGAATGCTTCGCTCGCATGATACACAGTTCAGTACTCCATTGATAGTTCAAGCTATTTGGTAAAAGTGAAAAGGAAACGGGAGAGAACGCACTGCCAACCCTTCTTAACTAAACTAATTAATTTAGCAAAATGTTGGAGCTTATTGAAAGTATCTATTCTCTGTACGACTATTGGAATTACTTATGGGATAGAGCTGAAGAGCCCTTGTGTAATCAACAAAAATCTGAAGATGCCCCAAAAGCTGCAACTGTCCCTCCACCACCTCCACCACCACTTCCGCCACCAATTGACTTAACAATCACTCAGCTAAAACTGAATATTCCTAAACGGGCTTCGAGTAGAAATGACGGCTTCGAAGGAAAGGAGAAAGCAGAAAATGCGTCAACGAGTTATATTCAACAACTCAATGCGATGTTTAAAGATGGAAAAGTTAAGCTAAGACAGACCCCTACAAAGGTACTGAAAATTGATTTCTCAACTATCTGTATATGCAGGTAATTCAGGAGAATTTATTTTTAATTAATTTTCAGGCCGAAACGAAAGAGACAAATGACGAAGAAAAAGTGCCACTGAAATTACAACTTCGACCGACAAAGACTGTGGAGGATGATAATTCCCATCCACTCTCTCTTGAGCATCGGGTTTCTTTTTCTCGACTAAAACCAAATAAATCAAAAACTATTATATTTTCAACCGAAATTGGAAACAATTATTCATATGAATAACGGCAATTTCCGTTTGTAATATTTATAATATAGAAACTACAAGTCATCAACAAATTATCATAATCCTGAATTTTTGACATAAATTATGTAAATTTCACAATCTAGTTCATTATCTTACGAATAGCAGATAAATTAAAGTTTACTTTTCCTCCACACCGTGTATTGAGAGAATTATTTCTAATCACAATTTGTCCAGAATCCACATTGACAAGGATATCTTTCCGAAACGGAAACCTAAAATCTTTGCACACGCATGACCCATGATGTTTGATATTGATGACCGACCAAACCTAATTCAAACAAATTTCATATTTGTAGACGGGAGAGGTAAAGCAAATACGGAAAATGTTACATTGAACAGTTCTTATTGTACAATTACTATGAAATCTTCATGAATTTGCAAGCATGAAAAATTTATGTTTGTTTCCGCATCTTGTTTGGCAATATTAGCTGTAAAGTGGAGTATTTCCTATGTGATATCACTCAGTGGCAGTTACTTCTTTATAAACATGCAAATACTTAAAACGTCGGAGTCAAAAGAATCACAAGTTGATAAGTATTCCACACGTGGAAAATAGAATAAACACTTCTGTTTACTTTGGAAAGCTAGTGTTTATTAACCGCCAAATTGTAAAAGAATAACCGGCTCCAGTTCCAATAAAATGATAATAAAAGGGAGAAGACGCTTCAAGCAGATAGGAAAGATTTGTGGAGTTACCTTTATGGCCTTGTTGAGGAGTTGTAGTATGTAATGGAGGCATTAAGAGTATAAAACAGTTTGGAATGCCAATTCTGTTTTGCCTTACTGCTCTAATTTTGACTATTGGATATCGTTTTTACAGTAAGACAATTAAGTTACTTGCAACATTCTTATATGTACGTGATCAATTGAACTCAAGCGTTTCTTAGAATCCGGACCAAAGCTGGAATCCAAAGTAGAAGAAACGTCCAGCTTCACCCCAATCGCTGTGGTGAAGCCCTTAGCTCAGGAAGTACCTGAGGAACAAACCATACCCGCTTCAGTAGAAATGGAAACACTATCTAGTGAAGCTGAGACTGCTGCTCCAGGAGAAAGTGGCGAACAAGGTATTGAACTTTGCAAAAGTTGGTTATAAACGTTTTGAAAAGCGAACACTTTCTTCAATATCTTTTGTTGCAGTGATTGCAGTGCCTATTGAAACTTTTCGAAACATTAATGCTCAAATAGCAGGTCTACAAGCACAGCTCACTCAACTTCAGCAGAATACAGTCCAGCAGAAGCCACAAACCAATTTGACTAAAGGATCGATCGCACTTCCGGTTATACCACAATCCCGCTTGAATGACATAAGTAAGGAAAGTCTTTTGCCAATTTTAAGATTTAACAGAAAGCATATTGGTATTTTAACAAAATCATTTCATACTAATTTCAGGAAAGCATGTGGATGAAAGCACTGAACGAGAAGATGTAGGTCAAAATAATGAGAAGGCATCTAGTAACGGTCATTCTGTGCCCGCACCCCCACCTCTTCCTGCAACTCCCTTATACTCGCCAGTGGAAGTTATTATCCCCAGAAAAATGTCCAATACAGACACCCCAAATGAGACTCAGGGAGATGATGCGTCAAATGATAGCAAAACCACTTCAATCAACGCCGAATTACAGGTACAACTGGCAGAAAGGGTTAAGACATTGGGATTAGGATTGAAAAAGACGCCTAATAGGGAAGATAAGGTATTAATCAATTGATATTTGATTTAGTTAAGTGTGATATTTCTAGGATTGAAATTAAAATTTAGAAAGAAACGCCGGAAAAAATCGAAAGCAATACCGTAAAGTTTTCGTTGCGACCAACAAAACAAATTGGAGAATCCGAGAAAAAGCTTCCAAAGAAAGATGAGCCCAGTCCTATCCTGACTGAATTACAGAAAAGGTTAATAAAACGAAAAGAGAAAGAATCTTTAAGTGAAAACTCTAATCAACTCCAAAAAGATGATAATGTGGTTATGAAAGAGGTCAGAAAGGAAGAGCTTTCACACGCCCAACTAAAGTCGAAACCACCCCTTCCAAATCGGAAGCCTAAAAGCCAAAATGAAGATACGCACTCAATGCATTTTATCGAAAAGCGTAAGGTGACAAGAACAACTTCGTTGTGCAATAATAGCACTAGCCCT
>JAHZMU010002106.1:0-11889 GCA_027743725.1 Rambutsinella grinnellia | reverse complement strand
TTACCAACTTGTAATATAAATAGTGATGACAGTTGCATGAACAATAACAAAATGTGTAAATAATATTGATGCAATTCGTAAAAAGATGCCAAGATTAAGCGCGAATTGCAACAACTAATTGCATGAAGTCTGTCTCATTTTTGGTGCAGACAGCCAACCACAAATGTGTAAATATATTTCATTTGTATAAATTTTGTAAAAAAAAATCATAACCTTAGTTTAATTATAAATCAGCAAAAGATTAACCAATCACTGTAGAATTGTATAGTTTATCACGACATGATTGAAGTAGCTGTGTATAGATTACAAAAGACAAACGAAAATAATTTTTGACAAACGCAAAAAGTTACTAATTAATTTTAATTAACAAATAATCATATTAATATGAATAATAATTGTTCCATAGTCTTCAATAACCGTCTAATTGTCTAATGTACATGTACATATTGTATTATTTTGTATTATTCTCCACTTGTGTATGGACAGGTCAGTCGTGTCAACGACGACCAAGCGCTCAACAACGCGGCGACCCAAGCCAGTGACGACGACCACAAAAAAGGTTTCCACAACGGCTCGAAAACAAAAGTCGACAAGTCCAACAACGAAAAGACCGACATCAAGCAAGCCATCTTTATCCTCAATAGCATCAACTCTGGCTAACAATGATCATAGGCGCTCTAGATCGAAAGATAAATACCCGCAAAGTGATCAAAGTATAATTCTGAAAATAATCGGCAAAAATATTTAATCACTATAAAAATTACGCTGCTTAGCTAAAAGAAATGCTCAAAATGACATTTTGCATGCACACATTTAACACGAAACAGAAATGATAAATCAACCATATCGCTATATCGCATTCCCAAAAGACACAGAAACATTTTTCTGGTAACGCTTCTACTTAACCACTTGCATGACGGCGTTTGCATGACTTACTCATTATTGGAAAAGCAGAAAAATGGATGTCATTTTCGGATGAAAATGACGCGCTATTAATTTAATTAAATTATTTAAATAGTTTTTAAAAGCTGGAACTAATTTTGGATGTTTCTCTATTTTTCTCTTACAGGATCAGGCAATAAGAACAGTAGTGATAGTAGACCTAATTCTAATTCAAGTATTTCTAAGAAATCTGAAGGAGAAGGAGCCAATCCCAGTTCAAGACAAATAGATTGTTTAGATCGAGTTAGCAGTATAGGAGGTTCCTACAATTGTCGCGACTTCCTCACCCGTTACGGCTACAAATACTGTTCCTCTCCATATATTCAGCTGAATTGTTGCGCAGCCCACAAACTTAAATGTTTACTATAGCTTAAAAAACTATAAGGAAAAAAAGCTATATTTATGTTGAAACAATTAATTCAAGTTTTTGTCTTGTTTTTACATGTCCATATTATTATTACATAACAGTTTTTACACATGAATGTTGTTCATGTTCAATAATATATATGAAGAATTGTCGTAGAGAGAAATGTTCACCGGACTTTTACGGAGTTTTGAGATATGAAGCAATTATTAATTCGAGGAGAGACATTTTTTGTTACAATGATGAAATGATTCGTTCGTTAAGTCCTAGCTCGAATTATGAAAACATTTTAAGAAGAAAGTGTGTTTTTGTGCCTTTTTTGACTGAAAACGATATTTGATAAATAATTATAATTATATTATATAATTATAATGATGACGATTTTAACTACATTTAATTATAAGTATTTTATGTAGTAAACTAAGTTTGCCTGTATTTGCGTGGAAGAGAGAAAGAGTGAGAAGAGTGAATGTGATGACGACGTTTGAGTGGTGATGAGTGCTTGGTTGTGTTGATATTGATGACCAAACGAGTGCAAACAAAGGAATAATTAATTGTAGACCAGAAAAGAAGAGAAAAAAGTTTAGCAATTTTGTATTATTGTAAGAATTAGTAATTTTAAGGTGTGCTCGTGTTTTTAAATGTGACGAATAAAAAAGCTATCATGACCTTCAATATTTAATGAGAATTTAAACTTTTTCATATGCTCAAATATTTCATATTTTACTAATTTCACTTTTGTTCAGTTAAAGACAAAATGTCAATGAAAATCTGTGGCACTTTTCCCCTTTCCCAAATGGAAAAGTTTTGGATAGACAAAACCACATTTCCAGGAAGCAATCATACAATCATTTACACAATTTCAGAGCATCAAGGAAGGAAACTAGTAAATTAATTTCAATTCTTTATATAACCGCATTTTGTATATAGACAAATGTTATCGAAGGTCAGCAATAGATTTTAGTCATTATTCTCGCCATTTTGGCAAAAAGTAAAGAAGTACAAAGAAGTAAATCATAGTATTTATGATGGCATAAAACTAGAAGTTGAAGTTTAAAATAATCTCAAATATTTCATATTTTACTAATTTCACTTTTGTTCAGTTAAAGACAAAATGTCAATGAAAATCTGTGGCACTTTTCCCCTATCCCAAATGGAAAAGTTTTGGATAGACAAAACCACATTTCCAGGAAGCAATCATACAATCATTTAGCCAATTTCAGAGCATCAAGGAAGGAAGCTAGTAAATTAATTTCAATTCCTTATATAACCGCATTTTGCATTTAGACAATTGTTATCGAAGGTCAGCAATAGATTTTAGTCATTTTTCTCGCCATTTTGGCAAAAAGTACAGAAGTACAAAGAAGTAAATCATAGTATTTACGATGGCATAAAACTTTGAAGTTGAAGTTTAAAATAAATTTTAACTAGCCTGTGAAAATGACAATAAATTTTTCCAGGATTTTGTTCTACACAATCGTAATTTTAAATTTACAACTGGGACAAAGTCAGCGCAGTACCTCCGGTATATTATCTTCCAGTCTTTCCTCGTTCGATGGCAGGTATATGGGAATTAGTACATTGCGACCGGATGGATTTCCACCAGGAGGCGATGCTGAGCCTGACAACTTTCACCACAACACCAGAAGACACGATACAACACGGGAACCCCCGGGTTTAGGGTCGTTTGACTTACAACCTGAGTGGACAACGAGAAGAAGTGTATACCCAATTGGGTCTTACGATGATCGTGAAAGGACCTCGACCTCACCACCATTATCATTTCGAATAGTTCATACGATGCCACCACATCCGGAGGGAGACCAACCAGACCGGAGATATCATGGTGGTGCCCCATCCATAAATGTAACAGTAGACGAGTTTCAGAGCCCGATTTTATGGGATTCAGCGAATGAAGCTTCACTTTCAATTCGAAATTTGCGTTTACTTAAATTAAAATTTACTTGCAACGCAACTTATCCGGTTGAATGGATTTCTCAAAATTCCTTTGGAACAAATAGCTGGGAAATTTATGAGTTTAGAAACTTCATTCGTATCAAGGACCATTATGAAGGGACCAGACTCATTAGTCAGTACACTGTTGTACTCTATCTGACATACGCAAAGCAGGAAAATGTCCCAAAATATCAAGAGTTTAGCTGCGCTAGTATAATTTTTCGAAATGATTTTCAAGATAAGAAGCAATCAGTTATGGAAATTAATAAACTGAAAAATTCCACATTGACATTCAAAATAATTACGAATATCCATCAATGGCCAAAAGTCATGACTGGGTCGGCTTCAAGACCACAGTATTCAGAGCCACTTGGGACTAACTTGGATTGCTTGGTGAATTTAAAGTTTGGGGAGGATAGTGAAGGCAATCAAATATTTCAATGCTACTCGGAAACCGCAGATAATCTGACGATTGACATCGTGGCTGAGAACTGTGTGGATTATGCATCTTGTCAAAGGAGATTTAATCATTTTCCTGTAATGTCGATGAAATGATTTATTCAAAGAAATTATTCCAAAATAATTTTAAATATTTTATAGGTAAAATGTCCTGGACCAGATTACTGGAGAAATCCCCATATAGAAACTAAAAGTCCTTTCGATATGTGGCAAGAAAACAATCCACCTCCTGCCGGTGCCGTAACCTGTGCCAGACAAAATGATACTTTTGAAAATAAAACCGCTGCACTTCCATTTTTTCATTCGCTCCCCCGACTTTGTCCACAGGACCAGCCAAAAGGACGTCATCAATTGTGTAAATGGCTTGATTCTTTCTGATTTTTAAATGCTAGAATTGCTAAAAAAAATATTTTTTCAAATCTTAGACATCGGAAGTCGCATTCAAGACAACTCTTTGTTGGAAGAATCATTCATGTCATTTTGCACATGCAACGATGCATTCAGAGAAGGAATTCCACCCAGTTTACCAACGTATGAAGAGCGTTATAGATTCTATGCTGGAGAAAGGATAACTGTGAGCTGCTTTGCTTCATTGTATCACTTTACATTTGGAACGCGAATTTTGCTCATGAACTCACAGTTGGCTGAGAACATTGCGGGTAAATAGATTTACATAGTTGCATACTAATAGGTGAATAGTTTATCCTAATAGATTTCTTTATTCATACAAAATGCAGTCGCTACTGATTTTAAAACAACAGTAGACCATAACAGAGGCTTTTTCAATTACACTGCCAAGGTCCTCATTAAGGATACCGACGTAACTGAAATAATCTGTGAAAATTATATTAAACAGTCTACAAGCTCGGTTAGAAAAAGAATGTGGATCTTTGTCAAGAGACCTCGGAATATCACTTTTATTAATCAAACGCCTTTGGCTTATTGGAATTATTCGGGACAGTCTAACTTTTCTTTAAAATGTGAAGCTGATGGTGACCCTCAACCAACTATTAGTTGGACTAAAGAAGGGCGACCCATTTCTTCCCTAATTAATGAAATTCGATTAGCAAATGGAAGCATTTCAATTTTACAGTTTCCATCATTGAAGGACAAATATTTCCCACTTTCTGAACTGTATGGAACGTATACATGCGAAGCAGAGAATCGTGTGGATAAGACGGAGAAAGTTTTTCCAGTCGAAGCTGTATTAAATGCAGGGCATGCAGGAAGTATTGCAAGTGCCAGCATTCCTGTAATCAATCCATCAGGTGAACAGGACGCAAGTCATAAAGATTATCACAAAAACGACTCAATTTGGCAATATATGTGGACAGTCATCGTCCCCATTTGCGTCTTCATTGTTGTTTCCATCATTGCCTTTCTTGTTTGGATAATCAAAAAACAAAGTAGAGAACTTCAACTGTTAAGCAAAGCGGAAGTTGACGAGTTCAAATTTGGAAAACCCGAGATTCTCCAGAAGCACACAAGTACAGAAGAAGTTAATAATTACGCCCCATATTTACCATACAACAAGAAATACGAAATTGACAGAAAGCAGTTGGAATTTGACCCTAATTCAGTGCTGGGGAGTGGCGCGTATGCGGTTGTCCTAAAAGGTGTTCTAAATAAGAGAGATGGCTACTCTATCAAGGTTGCCATTAAAACAGCGAAGCCAATGGATGACGTAAGTTATTTCAAGGCGCTGCTTTCTGAATTAAAAATCATGGGATTTATTGGCTCACATCCGAACATTGTCAATTTGATTGGGGCATGCACGAAGAACATCCAAAATCGGGAGATATACATAGCAATTGAGTATTGCCAGAAGGGAAATCTACTAACTTATTTGCGAGATAATCGTCGCCGTTTCACGAGTCAGTTGAATGAAAGTAGTGAAATTCCAAAAGACATTGTTTTGAGTAGGGATAGCTTCGTCTTTCCTGATAAAGACGGGCTGACAACAATCACCTTACTGAAATGGACACTTGAAGTGGCTACAGGGATGGAGTTTCTAGGCAAAATTCTTATAATGATGAGTTTTTGGAGGCTTTGGTGGGTGGAAAGAGACCAAGTAAACCGGCTCATGTGACAAAAGACGTGTAAGAATTTGCAGAATATTTTTTATCTCTTTTGACTTATTATTTCTAATTCACGATAGATATGACTTAATGACGAATTGTTGGAACGAAGCCCCAGAGGACCGACCAACTTTTACTAATATTAAAGAACTTGTAGGAAATATTCTTGCTGATTTAGTTCCAAAGGAGTACCTGGAGCTACATGAGAAAGTCGCTTACACAATTCCTACACTTCCAAGTAATGCTGTAGGAGAAAGTAGTATATTGCAGGACAGTAATGTTTAAGAGAATTTCTCGTTTAATATCAATCTGAAAATATTACCGCTATTTTGAAACGCAACTGACGAATAACTGTACAAGCCCAAGTACCACATCATAAAAATCATTTTATAAGCCTTTACTATCCAAAGAGACTTCCATTTTATATTATTTTAATGTATAATAAAATGCTAATTAGATAAAAGAAAACTTTACTGCTTGTGACGAAATAACTAGTAGCACTATTTTCAGCGTCATACTCGGTGTCGTCAAACCATCTAGGTTTGTACATGATTTTCTCCAGGTGGATCATCCATAAGATGGGGATGTCTTTCAAGTGGATTATCTGGATTATTGCCATTATCAGGAGAATTTTGATTTCCTCTATGTTTAGATTCGGGCTTGGGGCGAGGAGTTCTTTTTGGGATTTCATAGGAAGGAGCAAGTAATTGTTTTGTCTGCATATCCTGGATTTTACCTTTGTAATAGTCCTTTGGAGCTAATTGAAACGTTGGGTCTCCCTGTCCCTGCCACTGGTAAGGTTGGGGTTGGTGAGGTTGTCCATTGATTTGATTAGGTTGAGGATTCATTTGATGAGGTTGGGAATTGATCTGATGCTGTTGGAGAACCATTTGTGGACCTAAACCGGCTGTAATTACAGCTTGGTGTTGTACTGCTTTACCTCCATTAACAAGCTCCTCTTTGGTTAGATATGCTTTCTCGTATACAACTTGTCCTTGCGTATTTGACAACTTTGCTTGCTTCTCAGCATCTTCCTTTTCATAATCCCATTTAGTTTTCATTCCGGCAAACTTCTCTTGCTTATATCTTTCATCCTCAGCTATTAAAAGTTTTAGTAAAGTCAAATAAATATTAACGTAAAAAGCTAAATAGTATAATAGGGCAATACAAGAAGACGTAACGTCCTTCGGTCCTTCACCGAGCCATGGATTAATTTCCCCCTTTTGCTTCCAGGTCTCTTCTTGGGCTACTTCTTGTTGAGGTGGATATCCCTGGAGGTGAGACTGTTTATTATTGTGCTGGTTAGAAGGATAATGTTGTTGATTCGAATATTGCCCCTGATGAAAGTTGCCCGGTTGATGTTGTGTTTGCGCTTGTTGATGTCCACCAAATCCACCATTCCCTTGATTTTGCTCGTAATTATTTTGATTGTACACATTTCCAAGTTGCTGATGCGATGCCGGTGGGTATCCACCACCCATATTCCCTTGAGTTTGATCGAAATTATTTTGATTATGCAGTTGTTGCTGATAATCATTCCGATGATTCGCTTGATTGGAAGCTATTTGAGTATTCTGAGTCTGACCATACTGTAAGTATTGATTATGGTGTTGCTGAGTCTGTTGAATATGACCATTTTGATTTTGGGCACCTCCAACTTGAAACTGATGAATTGAAGCGGGTTGTTGAACATTGTTGGAATATTGAGTATATTGTGGCTCAACATTGAATTGTTGATTATGCTGCTGTTGCTGAGTATTAAATTGTTGATGGTGCTGAGTATTCAATTGCTGATTTGGCTGACTTTGAATATTGCCATACCCAGTTTCTGCCACTGACCCTTGGTTTCCATAATATACAGTTTGCTGATGATGTGTTTGCTGATATGCGTTTTGTCCATAACTATTCCCTCCATAGCCTTGATTCTGTTGTTGCTGCTGAGGATAATACTGTGTTTGGTCAACAGAAGGAGACGGTGAATCATTTTCGGAGGAACTATCATCATCTTCTTTCCCCGCTAACCAATTTAATCCAGTAGATTTACATCTTGCTTTTTCAAGTAGGAGGGTTAATGATAACATCCATAAGCACGTAGATATAATATTAACTTTTAGACCGGCAATGATCATAGCTACATGTGTACTTTAATTGGCTTGCTACATCAAAATCTTGACGCATTTGTGTTTACTATATTTTTGGTGGACCATAAATATACGATTCATGAGAAAATATTCGTATGTAATGATGGTTAAATTGTTTTCAGGACTACAATCTACGTATCTACTTTGATTTTTCATAAAATTGTCAGCTCACTAATTTAATAAAAGGCTATTTGCTTGGCATAGATTTAATAAGATTAAGATATAAGTGAATCTTGCATTTCTCACTTTACCCCATATTGCCGGCTGTCAACTCTTACCTTCTTATATAATTTAGCATTACAACAACGGGCTGAAACAATCAATGAAATAATTTGACACTAAAATCTAGCGAAAGGTTCATTTCATGCTTTGCGATATCCGCTGTCATCCTTTTCAATAATGCAAAGTGTTTTCCTTTCCCCTCCTATTTTCTCTAGTATTTATACGTATGTGTATTTACATTTTAGCGAGTATCTGGAATGAAACGGATAGCCGTAAAACATGTTATCAAAAATTCATGATTGGCAAAGGCATATCTATACTCAATTCGTTTTAGAGTGAAAGTCATTTTACGGGCATAAATAAAATTGTACGCATATAAAATTTACGTTTTTACGTACCAATTTCGGTCAAAATCAAGACCAAACTTAATCAGTTTTTATGGCTGAATGCTAAAGTTTAAAAATATATAAATCTACCCAAAATCAATACACAATTGCATTTGATGCCAAGGTTTATTGTTTAACGTACGTGTGGTTTACTCAATTCACAGTCTATTCTGTACGAGTTCACCAGGAGGACCCAGACGATCAGTTTCTTAAGGAATTTAAAATAATATTATAGATTGGAAATGCCACCAGTAATAGTTAATCAGCCCAACTCCATCAACAATCAGAGTAAGAATTCTAGTAGTAATTCTTATTTATTTTGCAATTGTTTGAAAGATAATTAAGTCTTTTTTGTCACAGTTCCACAGGAAAACTTGAAGCCCAAATATGAAGGGCTATATTCCGCTCCACAGCCGCCATACACAGGCTTTGATGCTTCTGGAATTCCAAACAATTTACTACCATTGTTATACGCAGAATATTTAATTGTGAAACAGAAGAAAGAGTGGTTGGAAAGTAAGTTGGAGAAAGTTACTTGAATACATTCATAAATTCATATTTCTTTTAATTTTCATTAATTTCTAGTTGCTTGTGGATGTGAAACAAAAAATAGGTATGAAATTTATGACCAAACAAATCAAATGATTTTTGAGGCAAAGGAAAATTCCCAATGCATATTACGGTACTGGTGGGGTCCGTTACGACCACTAGTATTGGAGATCAAAGATAAGGATGAAAACTGCGTAGTTTCTCTAGACAGGCCTTTTGCATGCCGCATGTTGTTTTCCATGCTGCCTACAGGTTTCAAAAATACTATTTTTAGCCAGATCAAACAGCAAGTTTACAGTTTTATGCCTACAAATTCCTGTAGAATGTGACAATTTTTTCACCCCCTGGACACCTAATCGGTTCCGTTGAACAACAACCACAATGCCTCCCAGAACTTCACATAAAAGACGAGCAAGGTTCAGTCGTATTCATTATAAAACGACCAGTCTTTAAAGTCCCATGCGGTTGTGGAGAAGCAGCGTTTCCCGTAAAATATATGCTGATCTCATAACAATTAATTAAAAATGGTCGATTGAATCTTGAAAATATTTTTAGATATTCGCTGCCGATGGCATTAATGAATGTGGAAGGATCTGTAAAGGCAGAAGCGATCTTTTCCACGAGGCATTCACAGATGCCGACATTTTCTGGATACAATTTCCGCCCGGAATAAACCCTTACCTTAAAGCACTCCTTATGGGAGCAACTTTCCTCATAGTAAGCCAATTAATTCAGACGTTTTAGAAAGGCTTCACAAATTTAATTTCTACCTTTTTTCTACAGGATTACATGTATTTCGAGAATATCAAATAACGTTCTCTTCTAACTCATTTCTCTAAAAAATAAATTTTCATCTGCTCAAAAAAACTAAATAAATTGGTATTAATACGTTTTGATTTTATTCAATAAAAGCATTGTTCTGGACAAGACTTTTTATTTCGACAAAGCATAATTTTTAAGTCTCACAGCCATGATTGGTTAATTAAATTGATTATTTTGCATCTTCTATGAACAATGAACGACAAGAGTGACGCGACTAAAGAAATCTTGCTGTGTGGTCTAGCTTTGTTCAGAGTGCACTCGTTTTGCACGGAGACGGCGGGACAAAGCTACTTGTACGAAATCTGTGCTCTACAGGATTACATGTATTTCGAGAATATCAAATAACGTTCTCTTCTAACTCATTTCTCTAAAAAATAAATTTTCATCTGCTCAAAAACGAAATAAATTGGTATTCATACGTTTTGATTTTAATAAAAGCATTGCTCTGGAAAAGACTTTTTATTTCGACAAAGCATGATTTTTTAAAAATCCCATGATTGGTTAATTAAATTGATTATTTTGTATCTTCTATGAACAATGAACGACAAGAGTGACGCGACTAAAGAAATCTTGCTGTGTGGTCTTGCTTTGTTCAGAGTGCATTTTGCACGGGGAAGGCGGGACAAAGCTACTTGTACGAAATCTGTGCATAGCTCATATTTAAGTACATGGACAGGACTCAACAACAAACATGCCCAGCCGGCACAACTTCTAATTTATAAACAGTCAGTTAAATTGGATTGAATTAGTTTAGTTGATCAGACAGTTACTAGCAGTGAGCAGGAATATTAACAGTAGTTGAGTGAAATGTAAGTAGTTATCTTAATTAGTTTATAAATAAGTGTTTTGGATGTTTTCTGAAAGTTAAACGCTAATTGATTGTTTTTGTTTTTTAAACAGTTGACAATGGATCGCGACCGGGGTGACCGTGACAGAGATCGCGGGCGACCTCTCAAAAAGCCTAGGACATCGACTAGTAGTGTGAGCAGTGAATCGCGCCACAGGGACAGAGATGTTAAACCGGAAGAGAAGACAGTGGTGGTCGTAACAGGACAGAGTGAAGATAAGCCAGTTGTTCTGAACAAAAAGGACTTGTATGNAAAAAGCCTAGGACATCGACTAGTAGTGTGAGCAGTGAATCGCGCCACAGGGACAGAGATGTTAAACCGGAAGAGAAGACGGTGGTGGTCGTAACAGGACAGAGTGAAGATAAGCCAGTTGTTCTGAACAAAAAGGACTTGTATGAGGTAAGGCAAAGCTTAAAGTAGTAGATAGTTTTGATTTGATTAATTTAATTGATGAGGATATGTATGAGTGAATGATGACAACATTTTCATTAATAGAAAGTGTGCAACTACGAATATGAAGAAGCTAAGGCAATGGATGCCGTCAAGGCGCGTGAGACCTATTCAAAAGTTGTCGCACAGTTGGAGGAGAACGTTAGGGAGATTTTCACATTGAGACAGAACGGGGAACTTAATGCAGAAAAGAAAGTGAGTGTTTTTAAATTATATCAGTAACGCGTCAGACGGTAGACGCGCTAAATAATTTGTCTTTTTAATTTAGATGGAACTGAAGCTGGAAGCCCTGAACTACCTAACAAGTTTGAAGACAATTAACCGTCTGTTGAAGTACAAACTGAAAAATGTGAAGGATGAACAGTACGCGAAAAGGTTGTTTGTTGACACGGAGCATCTAAAGCTTCAAAACTTGCTTTATGAAGCTACTAATTTGCAAAATCAAGTGGCTGCTGTGCAGGAGTACAAGTGAGTTAAAAATAATTACATATTAAAATTGATAACGGTTTGTTCTGAGGTAGACATTCTGATAGAAATCTAACCTGATTAACATTATTAAATTAATAGGAGCCAAGATGAAAAGATTGAGTTGATCCCTGTCGAGAAGTTTTACGAAGAAGCTCCTGAACGAGTCACTAGGCATGAGGTTACAAAGAATGACCCTCATCTCCT
>JAHZMU010002105.1:0-18324 GCA_027743725.1 Rambutsinella grinnellia | reverse complement strand
CGAATTTTCTCTCCGCAACTTCCGAGCTGTATGTCTCCACCCATATGGAAAAGTGAAGTTGGCCAATTGCTTTGGGACTAGTCAGCCTTTTCGGATTACTTAAAAGTGAATGAAAATCGTTCACAGATATTTTTTTAAGATGAACCATTTGCTTTTTAAAATAATGGCAAGAAAAACACTGATTTAATTTATAAATTGAAGTGATTTTTGCAGACGAACTATATTCTAGAATGAAGTAGGTGGAAACTTGAGCCGTATTCCGACTACCCAAGCTTAAATCACTTGTCCATTGTAATGACTCATTTCGAAGGGTTTCCAGTTCAACTCTGTTCTGTAAAAGTAGGAGGTGTAGAGATGGGACCGACCTCGAAAATACTTTTCCACTAAAGGCTTCACGATGCCACAATTGGGGTAAGCTTGGATATTGCACAACTGCTGTGAAATTTCCCTTAATTTTGTTTGTGATTTTGTCACTCGTTTGAAATTGTTTACGGGTTGATATATGACTTATTTTTGGTGGATTTATGGAAATTGATATTTCACAATTGTAAAGCTTTGAATTTAAATTAAATTTCGATGGGTCTAAGCGATTACAAAAGAAGGGAAAGCTTTCATGTCTCCAATATTGGGATAATGGACAGCTTTCGGTTTTTGATGAATTGCTAAAACGCTTCGATATTTCTGGAATAGTCCATGCTAAACCGAAGAAATGTTCGGAATTACCCCACATTGCAAATGATTGAAGGATAAACGTAAATTTCTGTATAATTACAGGAAACGAAAGAGGCTTGATGTCACGCCCAAGATAATTATTTATATTAACTAAACAGTTTCTTTGTTTGCCTACGTACAAAGAAATAAACTTGTTTAAATCTGGCGTCTGATGGAAGTCGGTGAAATCCCATAAGGAAAACGCTTCTTGGGTAAATTTATGAATATATAAGGATTTTAAATAAAAGTCGTAACCTTGAATTGTAATCATGATTTCCTCTTGTACTTTACAGTCGGTTTCTAGTATGTAAAAAATAAAAATTGCAATTCGAAGACGATTTTTCAAACTCATGATTGTATCGAGTTGTACTGACCTGGACTGATTTAGGGAATAGTAAAATCTCAAAGGTTGATATGCATTGTTCCTAATGAAAGGTTTCATATAATAGCTGTTTTGTGATTACAGATGGATCGTTTTATTAAAACTCGATGTAATTATTTCAAGCGTGCCAATTCGCGTATACAAAGAAACTTTATTAAAATGCTTTCATTGTTGCTCCATTTCTATAAAAATATACAACTGCTTAATAGCAGAATTATTGAATATTGGAATTTAAAAGCATTATTTATCGTGAAACACATTAACGCATTATTTATAGTGGAAGTATTTATTAGCATCATGCGTCCCTTTAAACTTCATGCGCCCTTGTTTTCATAATCAGAAAAAATATCCTTTGTAAACAAAATTTAAGCGAAAGCGAACAATTTCAAAGTGTTTGGTTTTCACAATCATTTTTATGCTTAGAATTGAAGTTGGCTTGATACTGGTGACAAATAGAGGTCATCTTTATTCATAATTTAAGCACATGAAATATAAGTCATTTAATTATGCAAGCATATTTCATAAAAGAAAGTGATTGAAGGCCTTCAGAATTGAATTTCAGCAAAGTAATTTGTGTAGAATGAATAATTTTATCGAACTTTATTTTATAGGTTACATTATAATAATTTTACGTCATGCGTCCTTGTGTTCATAATCAGAAAAAATATCCGCTGTAAACAAATACCTTATTAAAGTTGGGCTGCGCGCTCTATCCAACTTGTGAAATGGTCCCATCCTTAACGAAATCGGTTGAAGGGAGTGTATACTTTTGCTAATAATATTTACTATTTTACCATCACTGTCAAAGTTTTGTTTTTTAAGATTTTGTATAATTCTATTGGAGAGGTAAATTGGTCTGCTTCCAATATCCAGAATTACCAGAGTAAATCCAACAAACAAAGTGAGGATTAGTAGCATCCCAGAAATAATATATTTGTTAAAAGAATGTGCGAAAACAATAATTGAATAGGTTAAACAAATAATCGAACCACCGGCTGAAAATTGAACACCTGGAAAGACCACAGTTTGGAAGCAAATGTTTATAAGAATTGTAAAACATTGAATTTCACGATAACACTTTATTGCTGCTTTCCATTCGCTTTTACTTCTAGCATTAATATAGGAAATGCGCAACTCTAAATTATTCAAATGCCTCAGCAGGTAAACTAAGCAAACAATGCTGAGAAGGGCTAACCATGCTGATATTACAATTGCTGGCAAGATAAACAGAAGCTCTATCAAAGTCAAGAGGAGTTTTGATAAAAAGCTTAAAAAATTATAATAGACTCCTTCACAATTTCTTAGAACAATGTAGAGTGGCTGGAGTTTAGGAAAATATAGTATTGACAAGGGAATACTGAGAAAAACAGTGTAAAGAACTGATACAAAAATTATCATTAAGGATTTAAATATTTTTCTTAGACTCCACTTTGTTTGTAAATAAAAAATGTAATTTTGAAGCTGAACAAACTCGTCAACATTTTTGCAAGCGTCGCACAAACAGAATATGTACGAGACCTTGCATAACAGCCAGAATATATTGAAGGCGAGTCCACTCAGAATTGTGGCCTTATTAAGGTCCTTCAAATGTGAGAAGAAATATATGGTGTTTAAAAAAGAGAGTAAAAAAACTATTAAGGAAATTGGAAAGTAGTATTTTCTAAAATATATATCATTTAAAGAGACTGCTAGCTTGTTTTGTTTCTCGAAATAAAATGGAACAATGTGGGCTTTGCTAACGGCATAGGTTACAAAGCGAACAATATCAAAGTTTTTGATTTCAGTGAAAATTTCCATTCTTCAAATTTGAGTGCTGACAAGGGTACTGTTGACGAGTAAATGGGGTTTGTTCATTATTAAAACTCTTGAAACTTGCGGTTCATTTAGATAAGAAAGTGATTGATGGTTTTAAGAATTGAGTAAGAGAGATATAAGCTAAACAGAGTAAACAATTTTAATGAACTACTGCCAGTCATTAGAGAGTTAAATGTTTGCCAAGAAAATCAAATTAATGCTGAACATGATTGACACATCTGACTACGCCTGAAGATATCTATTTAATAAATTCTAAAATAAATATGAACTTTCCAAATCTACCCAGTACGGAGGAGAACAAAACTAAAATACTATGTTAAATTAAAGGCTTCAATTTGAAGCTCATCTGATTTTATCTTTTGCTTTCTCTTTCTTGCTAATTTTACCATCCTCTTAAAGTCTAAATGTCAGACCTAACCTTCTAAAATATTTTCTTTACGTTGGCTTGTATACAATCTAAAATGCTAGTGCCTCAGATCTTCCCGAAAGTTCAAAGTATTTATCTTCAAAAATTAACGCGTGCTGTATTTATTTTATTGTAGGTGAAACTTAAAATTGCTTTATAACTGTTAATTATTTTAAATAAAATAGAATCGATTGCAGTTTTCCGATTGTAGAGAATTATTTTATGTTCAAATTATTGAATACGAAGTACTTGATGAATGTTTATTTTTGAAATATGAAAAAGGAATGCCTAAGTATTTATTAAAAAGCTATTATTGTTGGTCTAGTTACATAGTGACACCGTCCTTTTTTAATTTCTGCAGACGTATGGGCTACTTTTTTATAATTTGGGTGTGGCTTGTGACTTAATAGTAGTAATCCGGATCGTTCAACATTTATTTTTTAGAATAACAATACATAAGTATTTTCCGAAATGTTTTCGCATAATGACCTTCATCAATTCTATCTAATGTGCTTCAACTGATTTTTTTTAAAAACATACACACCTTTTTAGTTAAATTACGTACTTAAGTTAAGGATTATTGTAGTGATCTTGAAGTATTAAAAGCATTTACAATTCATGTAATAAAATAATGAAGCAAATGATATTATACTTTGAATGTCAAATTATTTTTAGTGTTAGACATTTGAATGCGCATCAACCAATTTTCGACTTATATTCCTACCCCTTAAACAATCTGAATTAAAATGATTTTAAAAGAAAAACTACTCAAATGGTTTATAATTATTATCGCATTTGGTATAATTTATCAAATGATGAGTGGTAAAGCGGCAGAAAATCTTACATCATTTTACTTTCAGACTACACATAATAACCAAAAGCTGGCTCACTTAAACAAACAAATGTTTATAAATTGGGAAACTCTTCCTGAAGACGTCAGCTTTGCCGAACTCACAAACATTGAGGGAGAAAGCTGTGTACTTTTCATTAATAATTTTCCTTCTTCTCAACTATCTAATTTAAACCATCCTGTATTTCTCCGAAGAGTTATCCCAGCACTGGCCCACAATCAAATTAATTTGGGTTTTAGAAAGCAAACATTTACCATCTTATGGCACTTGTCGTATTCACAATAATGATAGTGAAAGCTGGGGAAAGTTATGCTCTAGCATTGACTTTTATTATTTCGCTGTCAGGTCAAAATTGCAAAGCTGCTTTGTCAGTATAGACCTTGCCCCCCCACAATTATCATCACATTCAAGAGACGACGTTTACACCTCATATTTAATGTACATAAATATTTTATATGAGAAGAAACTTTTATACAAAGATTGGGATATATCAAATCTGAAAAAATATCCAGCGGAATGGCAACTCCAGAACAGTCAAACATCAGATAATTACGACCTGAGAAACCTGTTGCCAAGCACAACTCCTAAATTTAGGCTATTATTAATCTGTAAACAATCAATTTCAAAACATTTTATAATAAATTGGATGCGTTCGCACAACGCAATAATTCATAAAACTGCGGAAAGGCTGCCATTAGTAAATAATATTGTTTATATCTTAGTGGAACTTGAAAGTGCTAGAAATTATTTAAGTGTTTCCCCGCATGGGAAATGTGAAAGAGTTAACTTTTATAATTTTAGGCAGTTATTAAGCACAGCTAGTTTTGGCTTGGATGAGACGGTGTTTGCCAGCAATTTCATATTCCCCTGCTTCTCAAGTAAAAAGAATCCTTTGGATTTTAAAACGTTTGGGTTATCCAAATTAAACGTTCTCGAAACTATAGTAGCTCATGTGTTGCAATCTGTAATGAAAAATTTCTCATATCATGACGATATCACTTGGTGCGTAAATGGAAAGGTTGTAAAAGATTATTCGGATGATTTTTACGAACTGATGTACTTGGAGTCTACAGTAGAGCCTGGAACGCCTCAACTATATGTCCTGTTTTCCTTCCCAAATAATTCGGATTCACTCACACTTCTAATTTGTGGATATAAAATGGTGGAAACAATGTTATTCGATGAGCTGATAAGTGTCTATGATAAATTTGTTTGGGTGTTCCTTGTTGGAACAATTATTTCCCTTGTTGTATTTGTGCAAGTTGTCAGATATTTTATTTATGGAAAGGAAAATTTATTTAGCGAGTTGGCATCAACGACGCTTTCGTTTTTAAAAGTTTTTGTCGAACAAGGAGATATTTTTCTGGGAGATAAGTTAATTATCATTAGCCCAATTCGATTTATAATTGGCTTATATTTGCTAACAATTATTGTTTTGAGTTGTGGTTACAGGCAAGCCAATGTTTATAATATGATTACTCCATTCAAACCTATCAAGTATGAAAAGCTGGAAGAATTGGTAAATGTCAATTTTAATATTTATGTAGAAAACGACGGCAATGTATTCTTAACGCCAATATTTACAGAAGATACTTTTAGTATTTTTGATAATTCGACCAAGCTGTCAATTTTAGAAGAGCGTAAAGGTCATTCGCATAATTTCTACAAAGAAAATCGAAGAAATATATTTATTGTGGGGTCCGTACTGGACGAAGCGGGATATAAAAGAACTTATAAAAATTCCAGGGATGAATATATTATTAATTTGGGTCTGAAGAATAGTAAAATGATATCACCGCAGTTAATCTTTAATCAGTCGCGTGAAATAATTAGGGAAAACTATTTGGAAAAGGATTTTTTCTCGTTTAAGAAAGCGTGGAAAAAAATTAGGAATGAATTTGCTAAAGTTTATAAGCTCATTGAAAAATCCATACTTTTGGAAAAACTAAATATTTGTAATAGAACCGCACTTATTTTAAAGTCAGGTAATATAAATACTTATCAAAGTAATAGAAATGACGTGTATGAAGGAAAGGAATCGATTTTGACAAACTCATATTTATTTCATTTGGAAGGTTTGGTATCGTCAAAATTTATACGCAGGTTTGAGATGTTTCAAGATTCAGGGATAAAGGACAAGTGGATTAGTGTTTTAAATACAATAAGTTATTATGTGAGCCGAAATGCTGGAAATAGCAGAATGGATGTAGAAAGTAAACCAAAACCTGCTAGTATTGAAGGAAATATTTTAGTAATTTTTAGTTTGTTAATGGCAGGATTATTTGTTGGTGGAGCATATTTTGTCTTGGAATTTGTTGGGAAAAAGTTGCAACATTTCTTATGTAGAAATAAATAAGTAAATGCAAAATCATTAATTAACTTATGCGAGATCATACTTTGTTCTACAATTCACGTTCTACGTTGTTTAGAAAAAGGGATAGGAAAGAATGCCAAGCTTGTCATCCAATTATGTTGGCTATTGGTAATTTCTTCAAATTAAAGAGAACAACATTGCTCAACACGTTTGCGCTTGTTGTGAATCAAACTGTGACTATTTTGCTAATTTAATAAGATAATCTATATATCTAACTCTTGGTTTCTTTAAAAATTATCTCCTCCCTCAATTCTGAACGAACCCGGGTAAATTGTATACCATTTTGAAGAGGGAGGACTGGGAAAGAGACTGTGGGTATTGGCTTGAATTGTTTCACAGGTTAGGTAGGAAAATTTTGAGAAAACCCCCATATAGAAAAATGGGGGTAAATGCATTTTGGTTTTTCCTTTATAACTTTTGCGGGGGATGGTTATTTTTTACAAACTTAGTGTCAGGTCATGTAGAAAAAGTAGGTGAAGAGGTTGGATGGAAAAGAAAATTTATTACCAGAGAGAACTGGGGGAAGTTAGATTTTTTAAAAAGGTTTAAAACAGATAGAAGTGAGCGAGCCGAGGTAACCCCTGGGGGGAGTTGTGGCGCGCGTTTTGGGAGGAAGGGTCGCGCGCGGGGTTACCTCGTTTTAAATTTAAATGTAATTAGTTAATGGATTGTAATTGTATAATTAGAAAAGTTAATTGTAAACTTTTATGGAAGGATCATGACGCATTCGTCGAAACTGATAATGAGCAAGCTCAAGAAAAAACAGGAGAAGTGTTAAGAGCATTCCAAAAGCTAGAATGAAAATGATTGTTGAAATGTCGTAAAACTGTACAGGTTGCACTTGACTTCGCTGTTCCTCTGGAGCACATCTAAGAATATTTCTGCGATTGTAACTTTCATCGTTTCTAAATGCCAAGCCACGGTTCATTAGAAACAGTAACCTTAAATAAATAAATAGTTGAGACAAGTAATAATTTTCAAAAAATTGAATTATTAAAATTATCATTTACGCATAATTTAAAATTTCCTGATATTCTGACCGCTTTTTAACAAAAAGGGTAGCTGGAATACGCCGAGGTCCTGGATGGAGTTTAATTGGCGAAACATGTTGGCATACAAAGTGATTGGAATAATTAAAGAATGTCGCAGTCTTGTAGAAATAATCATCATAAGTTAGATAGGCATTTCGTGCAGAACGAACTAGTTCCTTTTCTTGTTGCGGTGAAATGGCGGATGGCGGAAAGTCTTGGAATAAGTGGGATACCTGAGTTTCTGTTGAGACGGTCAAAACGGTTTGGCTAAAATTGTTTAGTTTAAGTACTCCCTGTTAATGAAAAATTAAGTGGAGTTTAGAATCACAATTTTGCTTTCAGTTCCGCCAGTTTTTTTAGCTTACATTTAAGACGTTTTAAAGTGGCTGGCTTAGCTCATGTGCAGTAAATTTAAAATTATGTCTCATCAAATCCAGGAAGCTACTTACTGGAATGCTCGCCACTGCCAAAGTGGAGACAATATTTGTACAATAAGCAGTATAAGTAATTAAAGTTGTCAATAAACCCATCAAGAATTGAAGTCTTAATGAAAAAGAAATGGGTTCCGAATACCATGCTAGACAGATAAAAATATTATTTTATGTTATCCACAAAGGCTTGTTGATATATAGCTAATACCTACAATTTTGGCTTATTGCAGCAACGCTCCACAAAATACTCTCCCTTGTAAATTGTTCATCCCGTTTCCAGTTTTTATATTTAATCCAATTGATTTTTGATAACGAAAAGGCTAGCAAAATGCTTAATTTTACAGATACTGCTATCAGAACCCAAATGATGAAAAGCCCAATCCATAGCTCAGTTTTAAAAGGATACGTGACAATGTCATGTAGAGAATTAGATGGTGGTTGTTTAATAAAAATAGATACGCTTAAAAACAGTAAAACATAAAGCAATTATTAAATTTGAACTTCTGGATGAGGAAAATTAAAAGCGCTTACAGATCTACACGTGTCGCGTGCAGGAAGGTAACTCCGCGGGCGCGTTGAGAATTTACTCCTAATAAGTTTAATGCGAAATCCGCTTCACCACTCAAAAATTGTTGTATTGTTATACCAGTTACCGACCCATTTGGTTGGACAAATGGAGTGTCTCCAACAATAAAACTTTCTCTAAAAACGAAGCAAAAAGTCATAAACATTTTGTCCTTTAATAACTCGATTTAGCTTTGTACCCGAAATTTAGAAAGAATTTCAACTCCGTGTATAGAACTTCAATATAGCCTGGAGGTAAGTAGTAAGCTCCATCCTCTGTCCGACTAACTATGCCCCAGTCTGTGTTAGATAGTGGTTGTTTCTTTGTAGACGCTACAAACTTTGTCTGATGGAAATTCTTTCGCCTTTTCGCAAATCCTTCTAAATTTAACTCGAACGTTAAATTTTTAATAACTAATGATATAATTTGCTTGCGTTTAATATTGTACGTTTCCCAAACAGTTATGATTATCCCACTTTCATTTTCATTCAGAAAAATTGGATAAACATTGCTATCAAATTGAAATGTTGTGTTTTGAAAGAGCATTTTCAAGAAATTAAATTGTTTGAATTCTGCAAATGCTGTTTGGCTAAGCTTTATAAAAAATGGAATTACAACAGTTGGGTTCCATTTTAATTGTTTAAGTTGGAGGATGTTACTTAGAGAGAAAACTAGACAATCATTAGCGATATTTAATTGAAGCTTGTTCCCGTTTTCAAAATTCTGACCCAAATCAAGTATTATAAAGGGCCTATAATTACTCGTAAGTAGGGCTGAAATTAGTTTTCTAGTTAGTGTTGCACAAGTTTCCTTGATGGAATAGATAAAAATTGCAAAGTTTGAACTAGAAAGTTGTTGAATGTTGTATTTGAAACCTGAGATAAAATTATGAGTTTAGTATTCTATATAAAATGACAATCTAATAAAAAATACGTACTTTGAGTAAACGCAGAATTTGAAAATGTTTGCATATTCGGTCCCTACTTTGGCATTCTTTTTCAGCGTAAGTTATAAATGTTTGACTTTGCAGAAATATGGAAAAGATCAACAAAACCAATGATACTTTTAAATTCAATAAGACTATTTCTAAATTCATGTTTTGAACGTTACGTGCAAAATTTAGTAAAATTTGTTTGGCAAATAAAACAAATGTAAAATTGTGATTGAAAAAGCCGTTAAAGACAGTACATGAGTCGATTTAATAGCACTTTAATATGATAAATTTAAAAAAGATTTTATCCTACTTTTATACGTCAATTGCGATTCTTATTAAGATATTTCCAAGTTACAAGAAACTGCCTATCACGCTGTTTTGCTTAAGGTTGTTACTTCTCCACAAATCGTGAATAATAAATGCTCTGTCTGCCTATTAAATGCACTACAATTTGTCGTGCAATTAAACAAAGCCCTCTTCGCCAAAGTAAGTACTTGGCTCTCTTTAGGCATTGCGTTATCAAATGTTTAACTTAAGATTGGGATTTATATTAATAAACTAACAAATTGACAAAAGATAAAAAGCTTGGAGCGCTTTAACAACATTTTGACGTTATATCGTATTCGACTTCCACTTAAAGGTGCTGTGAGATAAGTAAAACCCAAAAACAATTTATTTTACAAATGGATATTTTACATAATTTCATAAAATTGTGCTACGGAACTCCAACCCATTGTATATGTCCATGAAGGCATTCTTTCCACAAAACCTTTAAACTCATTAGTCATTAATTTATTTCCGTGTAAATAAAAAGCTGAGTACTGTACGCTGAGCAATGTTTGTTCTGAACTTTCTCCAAGCTTTCTAAAAGAACATGAAAATTCTAAAGTCTCTTGCTCCATTTCTCTTCCAGCATAAACAAAATATGTATTTCTTCCTTTCCATTTCTCCGGCTCTGAAATTTCTTCTGGAAGTGTCCAACTCTCAAGCTCGTAATTTGGTCCGGGGCTCAAAACTAAACTAATTTGGGTGGGACCTTGTAGAGAAAAATCGACAGTTTTAAAGCCAATTGGGTCGTATTTAATAATTGTGTAGTTGAGAATAGCATCTTGCTCAAAATAAAACGGAAGTGTTTTGTTGTTGCTTAGCCAGTGGGTAGATTTCACTGAGCTTGGATACATGAATGGCTGGCCACAGTACAAATCTTTGCAGTCTTCATACTCCAAATCTATTTCTGCAATTCGGTCTAACTCTGGAACATATTGGGTTAGAGTAGCCAAAAAGTCTTTCATGTTAGAATCTTCCGGGATGAAAATATAACCGGAGTCCGTTCTGTTAATTGTGCCATCCACATTATACCAAATCCTTTTGGCATCCTAAATTTAAGCATTTTCAATCTTTTGGACTTAACTTTTTAAAATAATTTAACTAACATTTATAGCGAGCTTCAAAGGCGTCTTCTCCTGATATGGAATATCGCCAACGAACCCAAAACCAAGAAGAGGATTAACCACAAAGAAAACCACGAACAAGCTCAGCCACAAAACCCTTCTTCTAAACTGGACAAAAATGAAGAGAAATCCATTCCATATCAAAATGGAGACGAAGGCGGCCACAATAACTCCGAAGAATAAGTTGGCATTCATCCCATCACCAGAATGCCCCAGGATGGGGACGAATACATCCGAAAGAGTCAGAAGTAAGTAATAGCTCATTAGAAAAGGGATGAGCTCTCCAGTAATTAAATATGATAAAGTAGTTGTGCCTGGCCAGCCTATAAAATTAAATATAATTAGACTTATAAATAATTTAAAAATAGCTTGTGCTTTACCTTGACACATTTTCCTATTTAAATTGAAGAAAATGACACTGAATATCAAATTAATCGACAATATAAACAATGCTCTTGTTACAAACGTGCCTACAAATAAAATCAGAGCTAACGCCAGCTTTTGTCCAGCGCATGCTTGAAGAGGGGACCCCTTTTGGCTATAACTGACAAAAATTGTTTGACCAATTGCAGCCGGAAATCCAAATATGATTAAAGCTAATGTTGGATAAGAATAAAAAGGTTTGTAATATCCACATTCATTTAAGAAGAGGGCTGTTAAGATAGCCACAATTATTCCTACAATCCAGCTTATAAAAGCATTTAATAGTAGCCACACTAAAGCTGCAATTAAATTGAAAATATCATCAGCTCGACCCCTACACATTAAAACAATCACTATAATACTTATCAATCCAACCACACAATCAATTAAAATTCCAGCCCATCTCGGATAATAAATCATGAACAGTCCGAACACATCAAAATAAACCATTTTCCCATCAGATTCCTCCACTTTGTTGAAATCAAGTTGACCAAAATGTTTCAAAATCTGCAAAGTATTTTGAGCCCATATGCTGCATACTTCCAGGAGGAATCTCATTGATTTTTTCACACTTTTAGCCCACCGATGTCCACTTGATTGATTAGGATTTTCAAGGCCTCCTTCAAATCCAGAGATGAAACCGTGAGCCCCTTTCATTCCGAGCTCTTCAGCTCCGTTGAATAAAAAAATAATTGAGTTCTTTAAATAATTTGGATGTGATGATAAAACACGGATTATTTCAAGCATTATAGAACAGCTCATCATGTCGTCGGTAGCTCCAGGGCTGCCTTGCTTAGAGTCGAAATGGCAGTTGACTAAAATAGAATGGTTTGTGGGCGCTACGGTTGGCGTTAATTTTGCTATGACGTTTGATATCTGTGAAAATTTTAAGATTAAATATTTAAAAAGTTTTATGAATAATCAGCTTACTTTTAAATAGCACGTGAGAGCTTTTCTCTCATCGTTTCTGTAGAAACACCCGCTTGGTTTCTGCACTTCATATTCTAAACGGAATTCGCTACTTTTGCTTTCGTTGATTTTTTGCAAAATATCAAGGATTAGGCCAACTGTTATATTATCTGCTTCACTGCTTCCACTAACACGGGGACCAAATGAAGTCAACTTGACGAGATCATTTCTTGCCCTTTCCTCTATAAAATTATTTGGATAATTAACTACATCTTTTATTTGCAAAGGATCCGGAAGCCTCCCATCTAAATATTTTACGCTTAATATTCCAATGCACATTAACAGTCCGACAGAAAAAGTTGCAAATGTCCCGGATATTTTGTGAGCACCGTCAGCATTCCTTCCGTCAGTAGTTAGCCATAATTTGGACAAAATTGTTTTCCTCTTTACACGATTGCTTCCTTTAAGATATGAAATCTCTCCCATGTTTAGAATTTAAAATTTAAAAAAAAAAGAATTCAGGGTAAGGAAACGCAAATCGTGCTCCAAAATAATTTTTGCAAATGGTAGAATGCAGTAGCAAGTATGCAGGTGGCAGATGTATGTAATAAGGATTTAAAGATAATTTTACTGATTATAAATTATGCCATGTCTCGTTATGATAAAATGTTTTGAATAAACCTAATCCAGATAAGGATTGTTAATCTAGTCAAGTGTATTTTTTTGAATGCGTTTATTTACCAATTGAATCTTTTATAATTTAAGAAGTTGCATAAATAATTACATTTGCATTTTTAAATGCTTACTTTGGTGGCGGAACGCCCATGACACCACCTTGGCATTGCTGTAAAATAAAAATCACATCTTAAAATAAATACAACAGAACAATAATAGTTGTGAGTAATTAAAAAGAAATATTTTGCATACGTTGAGCTTGTGCATGGTGTTACTTGGGCGGTAGCCGGAGGCAACCAACTTGGTCATCAAGCATGTGGCATACATTGGGAATTTCGTCTTAGGGGCGGAGCAAACAACGTCAAGGTTGGCTTCAGTATCCATAAGAACTCCGTAAACTGACTTCTGGCATTCAACAAACTTGGTACCACCCTACAAGAAGGATTTATTTAGACTTTTAAATCTTTTTTTTTTGTATTTTCAAAAAGGAAACTTACTGGAGTGATGGATTCATCGTAGCAGTCAAAGAATTGCTTGGCTACGACATCGGGATGGGCACCTGGCTCGCAGAGTTTAGCGTTGATTGCCTGGGTATGAGGAATCTCATTTTTTAGGTCGCAAACCTTTGCTTGGCAGAACCCAAGCACTACAAAAAGGCAACTGATAAAAAGAAACTTTGCCATGTTAAATAATTAACCGGTTTAGATTTCAATATTTTTAAAGTTAAATTGAGTATTTCTCAAATGCCAAGGTTGGAATGAAAGTGGTAGAATTTGATAGCGCTTATATAGTTCTGAATTATTTGAAACACGTAGTTTCTTTACCGGACATGTGCAAAAACCTAAGCAAATATATGTCATTGTATTTAAATTTGTATTAAAAATCGGTTTTAGCTTTGTATAAATCAGAGGCTGACGTAATGAGCTAGTCAACTACAATGGAATATGGAAATTTACATGCCAAAGGCAAAGTCCATTCTTACAGACTTCTTTCAATCAAAGACCATCTGAGCTAATATTAATCTTGTTCACGTGGTGTTTAAATGAGAAATCTACAGTATAATTTAATTCATTAAAGACTTCAGATTCATCATGACATGATCGTGATCATTATGTAGTCATTAGGTATGACGTGCGAGACAATTCGCATTTCGGCTGAAATATCAATGCCAATTTGTGATGAAAAGTAACAGTGAACAGCTAAGCACACGTTCAAATATATACTATTGTACGTAAATTGCACATTAATAATGCAGCAAAAAACGTAGCAAATTATTCTCGGATTTTCTGACCATCTCAATCAGCATTTACTAATTTAAGTAAATCCGATAAAATATTAGAGCATTAGTTTAAGTTAAAATTTATCAAGGTCAAAGTATGAACGGGAAAACTGTTGGAAAGGCCATGGGTAAAAACACATTGAGAATGGCTATTCAAAAAGCATTAACTATTTGCTTAAAAATGCCAAATTGTCTTAACAAAATTGTTTTCCACGATGCATTAAATTTAAATACCTATTGGATTTATCCAGTGCTATTCTATGCTTAGATTAACATTTAGCGATGACACTTGATTAAAACATTGAGAGTGCATGAATAGTGTTTAAATAAAAGCTTTTGTACTTTTCCTGTTTAATCTTTCTTCTATTTTAATAGATTTCAACATGTACATTGTTGAGTTAAAAATAAGAACGTTATTTGAACAATTTCACGCTACATTAAACAAATCAATAGATTGAATATTACGTCAGCATAAATGACTTTCATTTTTCTTAACATTTCAAAACTGTTATCCGACCTTGATAGTTCTTTAGCCAATCTGTCTCATTGTACTCCGAAAATGAAACGTGGATTGTTTCCTTTTCCATCTACAATTATTATAGTTTTACAAGCACATTTATTTAACGCTTTATCATTTAATAATTTTCTTAGCCTAATGTGTCCTTGCTCATTGACATATTTTTCTTTAAACTCAAATCAAAGCTTAAACTTTAATTTCTTCCTAATGATGCTCGATAATGTGAAAACCGGTCCTGTTGCTAGCTATCGTTTGTTGGAGGGAAGCCCCGGAAATATCACTGGACAATTTCCGTCTAACAGACAACAATTATCAGAATGTATCATCCATCTCATTCATCCTTCCGACTTGGATAATTACATAAAATTACAAAACCAGGAGCTAACACTTCCTCATTTTCTTCTCATTGCAAATCAAAATAAAGCGCAAGTTTACTTCAACCCGAATAAAATAATTCACTTGATCTTGCCTGGAGTTGTCATAATGGAAGTTGGCGCTACAGACGAAGTCTTTTTAGTTTGTCTTCCATGCGGGAGGCACGACAAAGCGTTGATTCCAATAAAATTTTTGGATTCACCCAAGACCTTGATCAGATTGTGGATGAAGCTTCATTCCAATCTAAGAAACGTCTACGTTAAACCCAACAAGCCGATCATTCTTAAGGACTATATTTATAACAATGACCAATCAGAAATCTGCAGAATGTTCGTAAACGCCACATACACCACAGACCCCTCCCATTGTACCCTTTTACTTGTAGCAGAAAAGCTAAACTTGACTTTTGAAAACTCGTCAGTTAATACCGAAGCTCATTCATTGATTGAAATAGGAATACTCGCACAACCGGACACGGACAAATCTTTACTTGGGCAACAGAAAAGATTACCTTATGCGGTTGTCACTAGACGCTTCGGCTATATAATTTTGGTAAGCGATATCGACCAATTCCAAGCAAAGACGAGGATTTCAGGCATTGTCAAACCGTTTGGGTGGGACGTTTGGTTGACTTTACTCGGAGTAAGTGTGCTCCTTGCTTTAGTATTAAGTTGGAATGGAGTTGCCAATTGCACAAATTTTAGAGAAATGCTACTTTGTTTATGGGCCATTATAATGGAACAAGCAGGGAAAGCTGTAGGTAGTTTAAAGAGGAAACTACATTTAATGACATTGTGGTTTCTCTGGGCTGGACTTGCTACAATTATCTCCCATGGCTACAGAGGAACTCTCTTCTCTTCAATGTCTGCCACTTATAGCCCAACTGTGCCAACAAGTTTGGAACATTTAATAGAAAGTGGGCTAACCATTGGCACGCACAAAGTATGTTTGAATGCGGAAGTAAAGAAGCGCTATCCTTGTCTCCGGGATGGTGCAATTCCAGACCTTGTTACTGGACATCTAAAGATTAACGCTGCTCTAATGAAAAAATTACATAAGCAATTGGTTTGGTTTTCCGTTAAAGGAATCTCAGATTTTGCTAGTTCAATTTTAGGGAATGGGTCAGCACAGGTAAATGAGAGTGAAAGGATTAAAGTTCCAAATAGATACGCAATAATTGATGATGAGAGGTTTTTAGGACAATTGAAATAAATGAGAGTGGAAGGATTAAAGTTCCAAATAGATACGCAATAATTGATGATGAGAGGTTTTTAGGACAATTGAAAACTACTTTGGGCCAGCTAAGTAAAATTTGGGCTTCCAAAAGGGTGGAAGTGCCGATATTTAACTATTTTATAATGAAAAGAGTGAAAGGGAATTATCTTTATAGCATTTTGAAACGAGGCATATTCCAAGTTTATGAATCTGGTCTTTTTACAAGGTTCGATAAGCAGCACGAGTCTAAGACAAAAACTAATGTAATCAGAGAAGTTTTTGAAAATATTTACAAAGATGAATTTCCTTTGGAGAAAAGGAAAAAGCACTTGTTTGATATGAAGCAGCTTAGAAAGAGATTTTTATTTTGTACGAAAGGCTGTACTCGGGTAGATAATGCTTTAAAACATTTTGCACCAATTCCAAGCCAGGTTTTTGTTGGAATAATTACGTACTGGATAATTGGCATGGAAGGGACTTTGGTAGCGTTCATAATAGAAGTTTTTATTAACCGGAAGACTAGAAAAAAAGTTATTCAAGCGGTATTTGTATTTGGACGAGACTTATTAGCTATTTTTAATGCTGTAGTGGATGGACTAAAATTGATTAAATATAAACTAGCTAATTTATTAAATAACTATATAAATATGAAAATTAAGATCTTAAGATAAAATGAACTGGCGGGCAGTTACTCCTTGCTTTCAGGAAGCAAAGCCAATTATCTTAAAGCTAAAGGAAGGACACGTATTTAGGACAGTGCTTATAAATCAATATTCTATTAACTTGTTTATCCCAGCCTTGATAATTTACAAAACGATTAAATATTCTGGGAGACTGAAAAGCTTGTGGGCTTAGTTGAGTAGCCAGTGCTGAGAATTTCGATCAAATAAAATAACACAATTCATATCTAATTTCTCGGTAACATTGTACCCTGTCTGTTTAGCTACGAAATGATTTCAAACAAGATATTCTTAGCATTTTATGTGATTTTGACAAGATTTTCTGTGATTGTAAGTAATTCTGGTAATGTCCATCTCAGAGAACTTCGAATTAATAAAGGTCTTCAGGAGCTGTCCAACAATATATTTTTGTTATGGGACAGTCCTCCGGAAAGTTTTAGCTTTAAAAATATCTTTTCTACCGACAAATCACTCAACTGCTTATTTATTGTCAATAATTTTATTGGGATTGAGCTACAGAATATCAACTTTCCAATTTTAATTAGACAACCAGCACCAGCGATTATAGAAACGGATCTCATTTGGTCTTTAAGAGACAAAGAAAGACTGCTTAACGGAACTAAATTAGATCTAAAGTACTACGCAAGTTTGGACTATTTCAAATTAGCTTTTAATTCAAAGCAGTGGAATTGTGAAGCAATAGCTGATTTATTCCCTCCCCTTCTCGAATGCCCAAAGTGGCATTCAATTAAAAATAACTTTACAAAACAATTTGGAATTGGCAGTTCAAATTTTGTTGCTTATCCACAAGTGTGGCGACTGAACAGTATTCAAATGAATAAAACTGTTCGTATCGAATATAAGAAAATTGTTCCCAGCACAACTCCGAAAATCAATATTCTAGTGAAGGTTCCTACTTCCGGAGATGATGAGTCAAATGGGTATGTTCTGACTTTGATTCATGCAACTTTCAAATCCAGCTTTTATGAAATCAACTTGTTCTCAACTAACCGCATTTACATCCAAATTAATCTAAATTCAAATGGAATGTTTGAAATAATCACTCCATTTAGCATGTTGCTCAAATATAAATTAAACTCATTTCACAAACTTAATATTCCAAAGCTATTAGGAATTACTTTAAACGAAAAATCATTTTTGGATTTTGGGAATATTGACCACGCACAGCTACGTCCATACTTCTCAAAGTGTCAGTCAAACAATATCAAATCATTAATCTTAAATAAACAAAAGTTGTCTGAAATCAATTTTGCCTTCAAAAGTCTACCAGGCTTTACCA
>JAHZMU010002104.1:0-25842 GCA_027743725.1 Rambutsinella grinnellia | reverse complement strand
TAACATTTTCAAGTCAGTTCAGTTATGCAAGCGTGGCGTGACCTGGCCTGGCGTGCGTGAAAAAATTGCAAGTTTAGCGTGCGTGCCTCGAGCTCTACTCTTGGCTGTCGCCCTCTGCTCTGTTCTACGCTCTAAATCTAATAATAAAATGGATTGTCTTGTTAACAAATACGTGGATATTTTTGAGCGCGTTTTGGTACACTATGTTTATCGTCGTTGTCCTCCAAGGACTTTGTACGTTGACCATTAGCAACTTTCTCAGGCTTTTAAGTTATCAGCTTAATACCCCGAATCTTAAAGAAATATCAGGTTTCTACAGACAAATCCAGATTTTAGCTATAATTTTGAATTGCATCCAACAAAAGTCATTCCTTCTAGTGTTTATAATTGCACTAATGAGCTTCTTCCCAGTTGGGCTAGTGGCTGTTATTAGACTTCCAAATGATTTAAATATTTTTCGTCTTTTTATATTTATTTTGTTTTGCGTTGCAGCTGCCATGCTTCTTTTGTTTGTTGGTGGTATTTCTGGAATTTGTAGGAATCGAAGAGGGCAGTAGCTAAGATGAAATACAGCCTTGGCCCAGACTGGAGTAGGAAAGACCAGAAATGGATTAGGAGATTTGGAGAGTCGTGTCCAATAATAAAGGTTAAATTTGACTCTGTTAATTTCATCGAGGAGAAGACTCCGCTGACTTGTTTTGACTTGTCCAGTCAGTTATCGTTGCAGGTGCTCCTGCTTACTGCGCGTAATTAATCAGATTAATTAGTGGGGTAAGCTAAGATAATATTTTAAGGCAATGATATCAATTTAAACGTTTAATAGATGGATAAGAATGGATCAAATGGGTAGAGATAAATAATTAAAATTGAATTGGTTTTTCCATTTGCTTTTAAATTTTCTCATTTGCGTGTATCAATTATTGATTAATTTTCCCTTGGCTCCAACATTACCTTATTAATTAAGCTTATGTCAATTTTAGAACCCGGCTAACCTTCGAATATCTGTTTGTGGACATGATAATACTATTAGATGTTCATTAGAATTAAGAATGTAGAGAAAAATGTTAAGATCGGGGCAAAAGATAGGTTGGAAATGATGAAATTAATGGACAGTTTGGAACTGGGAGAGGAATCATTGATCAAATATCTGTCATTGATTTTGCATCATTACGATCATTTTGCAATTTTAGATTTTAATTCAGATAAAAGTAATTGTTTTTACAAAGAGGCTAACCCTCAACTGTTTTAGACAGATTGCTTAGCAATCATTGCTATTTATTCGAGATAAATATATTGAGCGAATAATTTTAATTAGTTTACTAGAAATTTGAAGTAAAATGCATTCATGAAATGTGATAAAATTTCCACGCAGTTAAGTCGCTTCTATCCGCCACACGTCATAGAAAAGCAGGTGTCATGTCTTAAATTTGTCTGTAATTGCTGTTACTACTTTGCTATTCCGCAATATACGTCATGCGTATTTATATTTGTTACTGGAATACAATGTGAGCGGAGCAACTTGTTTTAATTTCTTATACTCTAGAAGAAAAGAGGATTTAGAGGCAGATGCTATTATGTAACAGCAAAACAAGTGGGATAAAGTTATTTTGCAAGCACTGGAAAATTTTGCATTTGGTTAATAGCTAAAAATATTAGTCTAGTTTGGTATAAAATCCAAGCCATTCATTTTGTCATGCTACACTATTCATTTTACTTTTTAGTGTAGCAAGCTGGTCTTATTGCTAAATATTTTTATTCTATCCAAAAACCCTGCCAAAAATGAGCATATTAAAACATTCGGAGGAGGAAATAGAGGACTCCATTCAGGAATACTCTTTTGGAATAATAGCGTCAGATACAAGAGGACTGACAAGTATTGTTGGTATTAGGGAACCTTACAGGAGAAGACTTTCTGAAAGTTTCTCTTCAAATATTGACGACTCTTCTGATTTTCATGAGTGGTCACTCTCAAGTTTCCAATCTCAAACTGAACTAGTTGAAGAGGAGGATGACGACAATCTTGGTGAAAACGCAAATAATAATGTTATCTTAAAGGAGCCCCTGGAATACCGACGACATTCACTAAAGCCGTCTGATCTGAAATGCCTGAGTAGCCCAAAGAAAATCAACGGAGGCGATGGAGCGCTGGAAATATTATGGGAAAATTCCCACGTCTCTCTTTAATCCTTGTGGATTCAACAAATGAAAACTGGCTATCTTATTTATCCCAAATCGCAGACAAAATCCGACAGCAAGGAGTCAACAAGAATAGATTTGATATTTTAAATGTGCCTAGAGAACAGTTAAGAAAGCTTGAATGTTATTAAATCTAATTGTAAAATAGTTTCTCCAAATCTTTTTAACATTCAAGAAATGTTAAAATGTTCATTCTCTAAAAATATTTTAATAAAAACAGTTACAAACTTATAAATAATTTAAAAATAAAATCCAACCTCTAATTACGTCATATAATTGCTTTCTATCTAATCCTAAACCCTGACTTTTCATTCTTGCACTGGACTATCAACAAGTCATCCGAGCAAATGAGTTCATTCATTCATCCTCGTAGTCGTGCTTTTTGAACATTGAACCTCGTCATTGATAAATCATGATGACGTAAACTCGACTTTGAGATAAAAGATTAGCATGACATGATGCGTGTCATTTGCACACGACAGCTTAATGACTCATTCATTTTCCATGATCAATGATCAGCTAATACTTCTTATAAAAAGAGAAATGTTTTTAGTTTTGCTTCACACAACTTGACTTTGACTGTGATTGCTTTGGTTAAATAATAAAATAATTATTTTTAAAAATGTCGTTCAAAATAGTTGACTACGGTTACAAAGTGGAGAATCCAGATGGAATAGTTGCTGAAGGAGGATTGGGATATAGTAAGTCAATTTAAACATTTTAGAAAATAACTAATTTAATAAATTTTACTATTTTAATTTAAAGACTCCCGAGACGGTCAGAACAAATCAGGAGAGATTGGAGTTAAATCAGGCTTGTCAGCAATTCAAATGCCACTATTCTAAAAGCTGAGGGGACTCTCGACAAAGAGAAAGACATAAGTGGAGTAGTCACCGGCCCTTCACTAGGTGCATCTGCTGGCCTTTCTCTCGGAACTGAAACAGGAGCTGGGGCAATGTTAGAAGCAAGCGTAGCGAAAGCAGAAGGAACAATAGGCCTAACAAAAAATGCAAGTCTTTACGGCTCTTTAGGATTAAATGCGGATACTGGAGTTAAGCTTAACAAGGAAGGTGTCAAAGCTAATTTCTTAGGATGGGGAGCTACGCTTGGAGTTGGAGGAAAGTTCACATTCGACACCCCATTCGGATCTTTAGGAGGGGCGCAGCCGCAGACACTTACAAATTCTCATACTCAAAAAAGGGAGCAAGAGCTGAGTTGATGAAAGGTGTAAAATAACTTTTAAATGTGTGAGATTTTCTGTGAACTAATTATAAGCTGGATGGGAGTCGGAAGGAAATCTCGTCATGCACATTCGCATCAATGCCTAAGTTGCGCTTATATCATTTTAGTCATATCCATGAGTCATTTCTCATGTGCAAATAGAAATGTTTAAGCTGATCTCTTCACACACAAATTTAAAATCTGAGCATTAAGCGGAATTTTTACTACTACTAATTCCCACGGTCGGCTTGAATTAGTGATTTATTCAGTTACATTTAGAAAACGAGCTATTAGGTACAGATGAAGATGTGTGCGAAGGATATGAAAATTTCTGTGAAGGAAGAGCAAGAACTAGTTGGCGTATTTAGCTAATAGGGAAACTGTAAAAACGTAATTTAGTCTCTTATTAGATAATCCAATACATTTATTCTTAAAAGTATAGTTAATTACAAAGAAAGCGGAAAAAGCAGACTTTCTCCGCCTCTAAATTGAAAACTATGCTGTCAATTCCTAATCGTGCTGTGAGCTCATAAAAGATATAACTATCTTTTAATTACAAGCCAAAGGCAAGCTTCACTGCCTCCGTCTCAATCAGATATCTTTCGGTAAAAATGTATTAGTTTTACTTGAACACCTCAAGAATAATAAGTTAATAAAATTATAATTCGTAAAATGTTACTTTTGGAACAATTCAAACTTTTCCAGCTATACTACAAAACCGTTCATTTCTTCAGTTACCTCCCATTTCACTGGAATTCTAGAACTTTCCAGTTTGAATTACAAGACGACACTTATTCCCAGAAACGCATGAACCGCCGTTGTAATTACATACTTATATTTCTCACCATTCTTCTTATTCAATTAATATCAGCCCCAAGAGATAATCCTTTCCTCCAAAAAGTAGTAATGTACGTATTTTTTCCACTGCAATGTGGTTCCTGTTGTTATTTCATATCAGGCTTGAAGAAATCCGGAGATATCACCCTCTTCTTAAATGGAGTATTTATAACGGCGAAAAAGAAGGATTTAAAAATAAAAAGGGATTTTATGGAGAAAGTCAGTGTGTACTTGTACCATTCTATTTATATCGCGGTTGTTTCTGTAAACACCTTTTATTTTGGATTCCACGCATTTAAACCTTGCAGCCCTAACATGGCTGGGTACTTGTTTATTCCGGAATGCTCCTTTTATTCTAATTCGATTCTTTTCTACACCCTAAATTTAGGAATAAAATGGATTGTGTTGCTAATAAATACGTGGATATTCTCAAGCGCAGTTTGGTATACCATTTTTATCATCGTTGTCCTCCAAGGACTTTGTACTTTGACCATTGGCGACTTCCTTAGGCTCTTAAGTTATCAGCTCATCTCAAATCCAAATGCAGTAAAATTTTACAGACAGATTCAGATTTTGACTATGATATTGAATTCAATCCAGCAAAAGTCATTCCTTTTATTCTTCATGGTAGTTTTAATGAGCTTCCTTCCATCTGCTCTTGTAGCGGTTATAAGACTTCCAAACGATTTTGATTTTCTTCGTATTTTTTTGCTTTGTCTGATTTGTGTTGCTGGTGCTATGCTTCTCCTCGTTGTTGGTGGGATTTCAAGTATTTGTAAAGAATCGAAGAGGGCAATTGCTAAGATTGGGGCAAACCTTGGTCTGAATTGGAGTAGGAAGGAGCGAAATTGGATGCGGAGATTTGGAAAGTCGTGTCCAATAATAAAGGTTAAATTTGGGTCTGTTAATTTCATTGAGGAGAAGACCACACTCACTTGTTTTGACTTGTCTAGTCAGTTATCTCTGCAAGTGCTCCTGCTTACTGCTCGGAATTATGCAAATTAGTAGTTTTGTTGCAAAATTGAAGTTTGATAAATTAATTGTATACGAAGTATTAACATAACTTATGTGATAGAACAATAAAATGGTGTGCAATTTAAGATGATATGATTTATTTTAACAAGATAGTCTAGTTATTTTAATTTTAAAGAACTTTGATCGCCGACAAAAGAGTACCTACACGCTACCGAGTAACCAGACGTGCTCGTTCCATGAAACGTCTGGACCATCCGGTTTTGACAGGTAAAATGTAAAAATGATTTAATATGATGTGTAATGAATGAATCCAAGTACCATGTTTTAAAAACTAAATAATCTTGCGTGAAATCAAGTTGACATAGAAAGTTCAAACAAGTTCAACTTATTTGGAACTCTGGTAAATAAGTCAGGTCAAAAGTTGACCTTATGCTAAGCATTTTACACAAACTGTGAGTAACGGTTATCAGGAAACGCAACAGAGTTTCTAGAAATGCTCTTGATCAAAAATGTTTTTGAAAGATTACTTAGTAAAATACTGATGAGTTTAGGACAAATATTGCAATATCTTTCTTGTAAAGCAATGACATTATTTATCCAGTAAACGTTATTGACATTTTCCACGAAAAGTGATTCTCCTTCCACGAATTGCTTTGACTTTGAAAGTATTTATAAGGAGGTCGTCTTTGTAGCAAAAGTTAATATTTGGAGCTGAGACAAGGCAATCCAGAGTTCAGGCAACTTGATAGAAATGGAAGGCCAACGTTTACTTGCTCTATTTAGTTTATATTTAGAAATAAGTTATGTTATCTCATTGAATTGGGAAGCAAAACTTTATAGCGACGTAAAGCAACGTGGCAGCCATTTTTATTTTAGTGGCGACTCATTTTCAACTTGCGCCAACATTGGCAATCAAGCCACAACCGCAGCTAAATCAATTTCAACGCTGGACACTTGCGTAAGGCTGTATTCATCAGATAATTGTCAAGGTCAAGCATTAATGGAGATCAGGCCCTACACAATCTGCCACGATTATTGGGAGCGTTGTGAGCTAATAAATAATGTGAAATCTATCCGCGGGTGTTCTTCTCTTTCTGGTATGAAAATAATAAATATTAAATACTTGCAAACTTTTTCTCACTCTGCGTTTCTTAACAAGATGTTTCTGAGCAAGTAACATGGGCTCAGATGGGGCTGGATAGTGGAGGCATTTCATCCCCAAACTACCCACAAAACTACGATAACAACGTTGACATGAGCTGGAGTGTTATTGCCTTACCAAAAAATAATGTATGTTGCTTAAAGTCAGTCAAAAATCCAAATTAAACTCTTAATTTGATTCTAGATTCAGATAACTTTTGTTGACTTTCAACTTGAGGGCGGTTCTTCTTGCTTTTTTGACATTGTTACAGTCATCGACCCAATTAAAGAGCAGGTGCTTTACAAAGGTTGTGGGGACAAACTACCTCCAACTATAAATGTAGAGAGTAACCAATTCATGGTAACATTTAAAAGCGATTCCTCACAAACAAAGAAAGGGTTTTCGCTTACGTGGAAAGTTGTGGAAGGCTTGCCTAAAGTAACAAAAGCTCCGTGTAAAGCTAGTTATTCCGGTATTGCGGGTAAAAGCGATGGCCCAATTGCAGGTGGCAGTTTTTCTGGTAAACATCTTATCTCTTATATAAATATGTATAGTCCAGATTTAATTGTTATGTATGAGTAGAACCAAGAGAATGCTCAACAAAGGAAGGATGGAGAGGGAAAGGCGGAAATGGAGGGGGAGGCGCAGGGGGAAGTGGAGGGGGAGCGGCTGGAATTATTGGCAATAACTACCGCTGGCAAAAATTCAGTGTTTATCCTGATCCCAATCTCAGTAGCAGAAATACCAAAAAATATTTAACACATTACATTGAAATTATCAGTTTGCTTCTCTTGCAGCGCACGACGAATTTGCTCTAATCATAAATGCAATGTTACAACTGCAGCAAGCTTTACCTTGCATTTCATTTCACATCTGGCCAAAAGAATCGCGACCTACCGGCGACTACATCAAAATTGTTAAGGGATCCAATAACGGCTGCAATTCATGGGTTGGTAAGCAGGGCGGAGAACAGGTTGATTTTAAAATATTAAGTATGATTATGTAAAATGTATTATTTTAAATTTCTTTGACTTTTAGATAATGAATTTGGAAAGCCCGGGTTGCATGTACTTGGGAAAATGTCTTCTTAATCGATATTATCTAGTAAGGTGAAAAATGATGAAATGTTGTCACAAGTTATATTATTTTTACTTTGGTTAAATGAAGTCTTAATATTTCACGTGAACGTGGATAATGTGATGATTTATAAGTTTAAAGACTCAATGACACTGAAACTGATAGCCACAATTAAGATCTGGAAGCAAATAGGATATTTTACTTGAAAACTTCTTTAATTTCGTCAACACATTATCATATCTGCGCTTAGCGCGTAAACGTGAAAGGTCATTTAAGTGTGTCTTGGAATGTTCCATAATAAACTTATTAGTTTAATGCATTATAGTATCTTTAGTATTATTAAATGTTCATAAAGATGATTACAGTCTATTACTTTCTTCAATATGTCATTTATTTAAAAAGTGGCATGCAAAAATTATCTCCCGATTAGTGCGTAATCCAACCCATCTGCTTTCTTTGAACATGCCTGCTTTATTTAGATGATAGAAATGCTTAATCAATTGAATATATTATTTGTAAGATTAATTATAATTATTATTTATAATGCATTACTTGGAATTAAAGTTTCTGGAATGTGTACTTGTAATACACCATAAACACTTGTTAAACTATTGCTTTTTGAACTTGTAAAGGTATCACTACAGAACCGTGATTACTACGGAATTTGATTATTTCACTATTGATCTGCCAAGAAGCTTTTGTTTATTTTGCATAAAGTATTTCACTTCCATAAGTCTACTGTGCAATTTTGTTAAAATAGTACGAAAGTAATTATTTGATTCATTATTTAATCTAAAAACTCAAAAGATTACGACTTCTAATTTTTCATTATTGATAAGGTTAAAATGCAACTATTTAAAATCACTGCACAATCAAGCGCTATGTTATTCTTGCTATTTTTCAACGGTAGTCTGTGCAAAATTATTGCATCCAAATGGGTAACAACGCGGACTAAAGAAGGTGCTTCAAAAAATACCTCGACATTTCAAAACCTGCACGTCACTTACAAAACTGGTTTTAATCCTGGAATTGGATTGGAGAGTAGGAATGTGGCTGGAAAAGTTGGGGGAAATGGTAAATGATTGATGGATAAATAATATTAAGAAAAACTATTTTTATCTGCACTTTCATGCCTTTCATTAGCAGATGCAAGTCTAACCAGAAAAACTACACATCCTAAATATCAAATTGTTCAGTTTCCAGTAAAAGGTATACTTAAAAACTTATAAAATAAACACGAATAATTTATTGCTAGTGCGGATGGACAATAAATCAATTTATATTTTATCTCTATAGGGTTGGGTCTGGCATCCTACACTCAGCAGATAAGTAGGCTAAACTATTTCGATTGTATCCATGTCCAACACCCTAACGTTCCAACAACACTTAAGTTCCACGGCAATACACAATACCAGTCAAGTTATAAAATAATCGGCTATCACAAACAGGATTGTGATGTTTCTGGTTCTACAACTTCCTTGAACTTTGGCGATCAAATTAACAAAAGGACACGAATATGCTCCTTTCAACTGAATCATAGCCATAAGCTGAACTCAGGTACAAAGGTGACTATAACATTCGTTGGAGAAAGCTCATCCAGCCCCTCATTTAGTGTCACATTGCCAGCCATTAATACATCTTGTCAAAGTGGATTATGCTTTTTCCCACAAGTTGCATATGCAAACTCAGTTAATATAACGACGAATAAAAACAATGCCCGTAATTCTAACTCAATCAGACTTTTCAAAGATGAGACTTGTGGAGAAGAAATTGGACAAGATGTAAGCCATCGAAAAGACCTAGCACGACTTACAAGAGAGACCATGGAAATTAAATCTTTTCGAGTTGTCCGTCTATAAAATGCTATTGCGACTTTAGTAGTATTTTGCTAAATAATTAGACCTTTCTTATTTTTGTAGCTACGAACCGAGTAGACATATACTATTAAAGTTAGAAAAACCCGAAAATTTGTATTTGAAAAAAAACTATATGTAAAAATAAATGCAACTAAATTAGCTACCTTCTACGCACACCATTCACATTAGGTGGTAATGTATTGTTACAAAATTATAGCAATTATAGAATCCTATTTACTGGTTTAAAAGCTACTGAATTTGCAACTTTTTAGAAGTAGAAAAGAATAAAATAAACTGAATACCTCAAAATTTCTTATTTTCTGCTTCCACTTTCTCAAATTATACTGAAAAACTTTGTGTTGACTAGTCAGAGGTTGTAACTTGAATGTGTAGTTTTCTTTTAAATCAAATGGCAAAATTGGGTTCATATAAACATGGTCACAAACGTAATCAGTATTTACACTGTGGCAAACCATTTTCCAAGAAATGCTTACCCTTTACTAAGTAAAGTGTGGTAAGCCAAAATCAACTTTAATGATTAACAGCACTTGTTCATGGAAATTAATAAGTTACAAGGAAACCTGCTCAAGTGTTTATTCAATTTGGCACTTACTTTATGCATTTGAATTTAGTAAAATATAATTAGAATGACTTTTGACCAGAGAGGTCGTTTCTAATCGGTAAGTGGTTTCGTCTGATAAGCCCTCCCTAATTTTTCAAATTGAAAAAGTTTACTTTCAAAACTTATTTTAATTTTTGAATGTATAGAAAATTAAATTATTGCTTGTTTTAATCGATTTAAATTAACAATTACCGGATTTCTTTGCTATTTAATATTTTTTTTGGAGTTACCATAGCCAAGTATAATTCTATCTACGATGAAATCCACACTAATCAAAATATTCACTTAACTTTCAGCTAACACTTGAACACATTCCCTTGTTCGTGAAGTCTGCTTATTCTGATTAATGGGTTCAATATGTCAAGATTTATCACTCGTTACGCTGAAACTGAACTCTGCACTTACTTGGAAACACCAATACCATTAGTTTTCATCTGTGCTTCTTTCAAGGTGGTGGAGGAGGAGGAGGGGGTGGCGGAGGTGGAGGAGGAGGCAGCGGCGGAGGAGGGGGAAGAAAGTAATAAAAATAGGAAATGCAATAAAGCAAAACTTGACTGCTGTAGTGACAATTTTTAGTTTAGAAATTATTAAACATTCGTCTAAAAAGTAATTAAAATTTCAACAACTTTCATTTAATTTTCTGATATATTTTTAAAAGCATTTTACATACTATCCTAACCATCATGGAAAGCAAAAAGAAATATAAATGATTAGAGTTATTAATGTTCAAAGTTTGAACTTCAAACTCAACTCTTGCAGACTATTTAGTTCATGTTGATGAATGCAAAAGACCAGATAAGCGAGGCAGTTATGAGTCATAACTTATGAGGCTCCCAAAGGATTAAAATTATTCGCACAGGTAATGCTTAAATAATGATAATATATTTTTAATTTATTGTTTATAATTCAAACAGGTTTTAAATCAAACGCCCTTATTTAATTATTTTCTGATAATCACCTTTCCAAATTTGCAAACAAAATCATTATAAACTTAATATTTAAACAACTTCAGAATAAACATAATTAAACAGAAGAACATAAAATTTTCTCCGCATTTCTCTTGTGATTAAAAGCTTATATAAGCGAGGTCACCCAAAAATCCAAATGTTGGCATAATGCTGTGAGCATAATTACATAATATTAATTATCTGTTAATAACAAAAGGTAAACTTCACCGTTTCCGTCTCAATCAGATAGAGGCAAAACATTTGAAGATTGGTTAGTTTTGTTTGACCACCCGAAGTAATAACTGTAAAATGTTATTGTTAGAACAATTCAATCTTTTCCGGTGGTTTTATAAAACTGCTTATTTCTTTAGTTATTTGCCATTTTATTGGAATTCTAAAGCATTCCAGTTTGAATTCAAGGAAAATGCTAAAGCTTATAAAATTATCAAACGCCATTGTAATATTAAGCTCATATTCCTTTTCATCCTTCTTATCCAATTTATTTTTCGAAAGGATCTTCCACTCCTCCAAAAGGTAGTTTTGTTCGTCATGCTACCTATCCAGATTGGCTGCTGTTGCTATTTCATTCCGGGCTCGAAAAAATCCAAAGATATTATTCTCTACCTAAATGGAATATTTTGAATGGCAAAGAGAAACCGGGATTTAAAAAGAAAAAGCAATTTAATGGAAAAAGTTAATGTGTTATTATACCACTTGATTTATATTGCGGTTGTGTCTATTATCATATTCTATTTTGGATTCCATTTATTTAATCCTTGCAGCCTGAACATGGCTGGATACCTATTAATTCCGGAATGCTCCATTTATTATAATTCGATTCTTTTCCACGCCCTAAATTTTGGAATAAAATGGGTTATTAAATTATTAATACGTGGATATTTCTAAGCGCAATTTGGTACGCACTTTTTATCGTCATTGTTCTCCAAGGACTTTGTACGCTGACCATTAGCAACCTTCTCAAGCTCTTCAGCTATCAGCTAACTACCCCAAATTTAAAAGAAATATCAGGGTTTTATAGACAAATCCAGATTATGAAATAATTGTGAATTCTATCCAGCAAAAGTCATTCCTTCTAGTATTTATTATAGCTTTAATGAGCTTCCTTCCATTCACTTTAGTAGCGGTTATTAGGCTTTCAAATGACTTAAATATTCTTCGAGTTTTTTTTGCTTTGCCTGGTGCAATGCTTCTTTTGTTTGTTGGTGGCATCTCCGGTATTTGTAAAGAATGGAAGAAGGCAATTACTAAAATGAAGGATAACATTGGTTTGCCCAGTTGTAGTACGAAAGACTGGAAATGGATGAAAAGGTTCGCATGTCGTGTCCAATTATAAAGGTTAAATTTGGATTTGTCAATTTCATCGAGGAGAAGACTCCACTGACTTGTTTTGACTTATCTAGTCAGTTATCTCTGCAGGTCCTCCTGCTCACTGCTCGTAATTACGCAAATTAATAAGTGGGTAATATACGATAATTGCTTTTGCAGTTGCTCTTAATTAATCGTTTAAAGCACGGAGAAGAAAGTGGCAATGTGTGGAGATAATTAACAATTAAATTATTTAATTTGAATATATTATTTTGGCAATGCTTACAGAATACGTGTTTATTAGGTAATTAATTACAAGGAAGGAGGCTTTTATAAGCTATTGATTATTTTCAGTGTAAAAATCCTTTTATTTTAAATAAGGGCATTAAATCATAAAAACTCGGAATTTTTCATACTCTTGCTAAAGAAAGGATGAGCATGAAGACAACAAGCAACCGTCTGCGTTTTCTTTAAAAGCTGTCTCTTCTGTTCAAATAGTTTGACATTCATTTGAGCATCACGTGATGTCGTCGTCCTTCTTTTTAGCTTTACTTGGAATTTTAGTAACCAAAATAACTAAAAGCTGCTGCGATCATTGCAGTTAATGGAGTTAATGCATTGATCTACACACAACATATTCATTTCTCTGTCATATTGCTCACGCTGAGAGAAAAAACTCTTCAAATTTTAGCCTACGTGACCCAAAATAGATCAAGACAGACTTTGGTAGGAGCACCTACCTCTTTCAACTCCAAGCCATGTTCTGCGTGCGTGATTTCTTTTTATTGGAAGAAGGCAGACTTGCACAAAATAATGCAGTAATGCAACAAGTTGGGTAGAAATGTTTTTGCTCTGAACCAGACGTTTCTAGTTTTGGTGGAGATGAGCTGTTGAGTCATTCTCTCGTGACTTGTGCGACGAACCAGACTACAAATACATATTCCTACTAAATAAATAAGACTGCTAAGATTAAAGACTTATTAAGTGAAACTAATTATTCGAAATAAATCAGAAAGCAGGTAACAGTTATTACACTCATAATTAAATTGGGCTTAATTGATGGGCGAAGGCTTACAAAAAATTGCCTTGTATTTGTACAGGCCAAGGAGAGAAAGGAGGCGTTTTGAAGTGACTGTTTGAAAGAGTTCCATTTAACCATTTTTGACCCAGCTTAACTTCAACGGTTGCAGTTTTGATGTCGTTCTAACGCCAAACTGGCTTATGTAAGTAAGTTAATTAAAAGTTAGTTTCAAAGTGACATAATTTGAGTTGCTGATTTTAATTTCTTTGCAGATTGAGTCTCAAATATCTAATTTGGTTTGGAGATGATTGATAAGAGGTTCTACTTATTTTACATGTAATCAAGCAACATTAACTGCGCAGGTATGAATTATAAATTAAAAAATATTACTTTAGTTTGAAATGGCACTTTCTTTAAAATAAAACTGGCTTACTCTCGTGGTTTTAAAACTGAGAATTTGATAAGCGTAAATTTAAAAAAATATTTTCTCCCTTTTCAATAGACATTCCACTGCCACCCCAACACCAAAATGGGCAACTCCAGCTCCATCAATTTAACCGAAGCTCAAAAGCTTCGCCATCTTCTTCACACCCCAAATTCGCCCGCAATACGGACACAGCTCAACATTCTCCTTTTGAAAGGACAGCTTCCACTTCCCCTTCTAAAGGCCGGAGACAAGTACGCCCTTACATCTTTAACAATCATTGCATTTCGCCATGGGCTTCCACCTACTTTCAGCGACGTACTCTACGACTTGTTAATGAAGGATTTCAAATTGCTGATTGAGCACAAACAAGCTTCTTACCTCCGGTATAAAGCGTCCATCGCCTTAAAATATGCTGTGGAGCATAACGCCAAATTCATTCCACTTCAGACCCTCTTCAACATTCTACTTCATGGCTTTCCTGTGTCTCCGGCAAGCACAGAAGATTCGGATTTTTACCGACAAGAGACAATTACAAACCTAATGCTCACCATAAAGAGCATTTCCGCATCTGAAGAGCTTTCTAATGTGGACGGTGTTAAGCTTAACGAGCTTGAGAAATACGTGAGCTTAATGAATCCAAATAACAAGTCGGAAATGCTTGACTTTCTTCAAAGAGCTGAACTTTGGTCGGGCAAAAGAGATTCGCGTGGGACTTTCCAGTCAAGCAGTGGGCATTTAAGAGGAAGACATAAACCGCTTCTCCTCACAGGCTCAGAAATCCTTGCCAATCGTCGCTCAGCTTCATCCCAGCGGATCTCTGCTCACAGAGTGCAACAGCAACAACTCTCTGCCACAACTGCTAAAGAATACATTTCAGAGAAAAGAGGAACGGCACAGCTCAGCCTCTCCGCCTTGAGGAAAAGAAGAGCCCGCTTTCTCCAACAAGAAGAACGGAACATTGAGCCTCTCCAAGACTCAACAAATGAGAAGAGTAAAAGGAGGATTTGGAGGAGCACCGCAATGGAAGCGGATTACTTTCTAAAACGTGCATTAACTAATGGCCGGATTAGCCCTGATTGACGTTTCCTACTTGAAGAAAAAGTTTGACAAAGAAGGCTGGAAATTCCGACTTTTAACGAGCAAAACAAGCATCATCATTAAAATTGCGGAGACTTTTTATCGCATCAGCAGATATCAGAAAGTGGAGACTGAGATAATAAAGGAATTGCTGGAAGTCGTCGTTGATGAAAAGTATGAAGTGGATGAGGCTCGCGACTACATTCTCAAGGCCACGCAGAGGCACTGTAGTCGCCGGGGTGAAGTTCCCAAAAACATATTCGACATTTTGAACGACTTCAAAAGCTCTCCAGCAGGAACAATGGCGAGTGACGAGGTACGTGACCTAATTTGGGCTGTGATGTTAGAAGATGACGAGAACAACATTAGCCAAATGCTAAAGATTAGCATTAATTATCTGGCTGTTCCCACCGAATTCATGAAGGGAATTTACTACATACAAAAGCAAGTGTTGAATGATGTCAGAAGAGCTGAGCTAGAAGCAGAAGTTACCCTTGTCCCTACTCTTATAAACTGTTTGGAGGTCCATAGAGCAGAGGAGGGCATTCAAGCAAAGGTTTTGGAGCTTTTGGAAGACTACCTAGAGCTGAGTTGGACAAAAGGCTTAGAGCCCGACCATATTTCTTCTTTGGTGAAAGTAGCTGAAGGTTCAGAAGACGCAGAAGTACAAAGGCAAGCAACCATTTGCATTCTAAGGTCGCTTGAAAAGGGATTGAAGGAGCCGAAATATTTTGAAATAATTCCTGAAGATGCGTCTTCCATCCTATTTCCATTTCTCTTCAAAACGGCCTCCACAGAAGCGAACTCGATTGGCATTTTCATGCTTGTCATGCTCTCCAACCTTCTCTCCAAACCGGAGCTCGCAGCAATGGCCCACTATGCCACTCTCAGTTTCATCACTTTCCTCAGAAACCGCCTGAAAAAGAAGGATCTCCTCCTATTCCAAGGGGAAGAACAAGATGTGAGCTATCTCCCAGAAGAAGACCTACCCCACGACTTTTTTGCACAGCACAAACCAGAAGAGATTGAACTGATCAGCATTTACATTGCAAAGTTACTTCTGAGCATTGGTCACGCGGAGCAAAGCCTTGTGGCAGAAGCAGACACAGTCTCTGCAGTTCTTGACTGCCTTAACACTTCCACTTGCAAGCTTACAAGAATAATATGCTCTGAAATCCTCTTTTCCATCTCTTGCAAATGGGACTATGGACTTGGGACTAGAGGCATTGAAAATAATCAGAGAAAATGGAATACCCTTCAGCGAAGTGAATGACATTCGCGTTTACACGACAGCAGCTTATTGCACTTCTGTTTGGCTTGAAGCCACTAAAAGTCATTCATTGGATCATGACAGCGTCTCATATTTAACGCATTTCTACTTGGAACAAGATGAAACTCTTACCCTTGACAATGTCGACTTTGGCGAGTATATAAATCCAAAAATATTCTCAGTATTTTGCATTGCTGCTGAAACAGGGCTAGAACTGTCAGAAAATGTTCTCCTCCTTCTCGCCGAAGCTCTAGTTCTTCTCAGCACTTACGATGAGCAATCAGAAGACTATAAATCTGCCAAAGCTATTATAAAATGTCTTGATAATTTCTGCAAAGCCAATCCCACCCGACCAATTATTCTACCTGAGGAGGTTCTGGAAATTATTGGCAACTTTTTCCAAGATGCTGAGTCAACCGAGTTGAAGGAAAGTTGTAGAGAGATATTAAATACTTGCATTGAGGCTGGGAGATGCGTATCAACCGAAGTAATCGAAGAGTTAAATAGTTATTTGGGAAGTGAGCCTGTCATTTCTCTTCCTTACCTACTCTTTCTTTCGAAAGCTAACGAGAATCAAGAGCTGCCTCGGAGTATCCTTAAGAGCTTTGACATGGAATTGATTGGATTGCGACTTTCTCCCATTCCGCTTTCATCTGAAGGACAAGCCGTGCTAGAACATCAGCAGCTTTTGAGTTTTGAGTTGTCAAATGCAAAGGAAATATTTCAATGTTTAATGGAGTATGTCTGTGAGGAGAAGATGCATTTGAGCCCTTCCCTTCTAGCGGTGATGGGGTCTCTTCTAAAAGGAAGCGCAGTTGGAGGTAATCTTAGAAAAGAGGACCTGGTCATTTGCCTAAAGCAAGCAGCAATTAACGGGCAAAATTTACCTGAAGCTTTACTTGAGCTTGTTCTCAGTCCTTCTGAGCAAACTCCCTTTTCCCTGCAAATACAGTTTGCACGCCAACTTGCAGAAAGCGGGCAGCGAAGGCTTCCGCTTCACTTTCTTCATGTTCTCCAAACCAAGTTGGGTTCGAGGAATTACAGAGACGAAGCTCTAGACTTAATAAAAGTAATGATTCTGCAAGAGCAATCTCTTCCTACTGAATTGGTCTGTTCATTTTGCCAAATCGTGTGTAATGACAACGCTTATCTTAAGGCAGACTTTATTAAGGCTGTTATATGGCTTCTCCAATCCAACCAGATTACGGAAGAGCTGGAGCTCTCCGCTTGTAAGAAAATGCTCTGCTTAGCTTTGGAAACAGCAGAGCTGGCGGAGCTTGGAGTGAAGGGACTGATGGTCAAACATGACTTTTTGGACGTGGAAACGGAGCAGAAAATTTACTCAAGGATGACCTTAAGAGAAGTCATGTTTGCAGAGAGGAATGCCCCTTCAAAGCAGATTTTTATAAAAGAAATTGAGCGCCAAGTGAAACACGGTTTGAGGAGAGATTGGCAGCAAATTTGGACTCCGGTTTGGAAAGAAGGATTGGAAACGTTACTGAAAAACGACCCAGATTTCATCGAACAAGTTGGGACTTGTTTGGCTGAAGGGAGCGGCTCCTTTTCAGAATTAGAGGAGTATATTGTCGAGCTTATGTGCGTTGTCATCGTGTCCAATAGGGCTTGTGAGGAAGCAGGAGAGCCTAACAATACATGCCAACTTCTCCAAAAGATTTTGGAACAAATCGTAAATAAAAGGAATGCTTGCCTTAGCCCTAAAGCGAAAAATTACTTAGCTCGCCTCCATCAGAAAACAGCAAACGGTTGGATAAATTCTCAAATATCTTGCGGGGAGACGGAAGCAGATCGTAAGCTTACTCAACTCACACGAACGGCAAAGAAAAATGCAGCAGAAATAGCAGAGCAAATTCTTCTCCAGTTTCAAACCGCCGGAATCCCCCTAAAAATCAAAGATGGGGAGTTGGCCGCAATAGAAAAAGAAATAATTGAGGGCGGTGGGCCCATTAATTCGCAGCTTTTCCAAGCCTATTATTTAGCTCTAAGACAAACAAAGAAAATTTCAAATTGGAAGATGATTGCCATCTCTCTCTCTACCTATTTGGCAAGGTACGCCAACACTTTTAAATGGGATGATAAGCGGAATATTTGCAAAATTCTGAACTGGTTTGCACTCTACAACGCGGAAGAGTTTCCGAATGAGGCAATCCAGTCTGTAGCTAAGGCGATGGAAAGGAAGGACCCTTTTCTTCGCTCTCTCTGCTTTACTGTCATTGCAACTCTGAGGCAAATGCTTGGAAAAAATTTTGAAAAGGAGGAGGAGTTTAAAGAGAGTTGGGACAAGATCTACACCACCCCATTAGCCCCTTTATACTCAAAGTTGGGACTTGCTCTGAATAAAAATGGAGGCAAGATTGACTTGTACTTTGCTCAAATGGCGCATACTATTTCCTACCCTGTAGAAGAGGAGCCAGCTATTCAAAACAAATCTGATCTAATCCGCAAGCTTTTGGCAGACGACACCTCCTTCCAGCTCACGGGAAGTGTAGAGAGGGACACAGTCTTTTATAAAATTGTTCAAGGATTTTCAAACAAGTTTGAGCGGTTTCCCCTCCACCGTCTTAAAATATTAAATGAGATTAATGACTACATTATGCTCAACCCAGGCAAACTATCTCCACCCAAACTGCTTCAATTGGTGGAGCTCGCGTTACCAAACAAGCTGGAGAGTTTAATGAATATGGGCGAGCTCCCACCTCTGCACAACCTCATCCGTTCCAGCTTCACTTCTCTTCTCCGCCTTAAAGTTAAAGAGGCTAAAGATCCCATCTTAGAGATGCAAATTGAGGAGAACATTGCCTCAATTTCTTTTGAAATTTTGGACAAAATTGTGAGAATCATTCCAGCTGCCCCCTCCACCATCCCCTCATCCAATCATGAGCTAATTAATCTCTTGCAGCTTATCCAGGATGAGCATCAAGTAGCTAATTTTTAAACACTTTACTAAGCTGGCCAATCACGAAATAAATCTTGGGATTGCGGAGCTTTCCAATAGCATTCTAACCGCCAACCTTGTCGCCATTTTGTCACCAGTTGCCCCCGGCACAAACAAAATTGTGGAGAAAATAGGACAGTACACAAACCAATTAATTGAAAAACACTTTGGATATGAATGTCTGGAAAAATTATTTAAGGCGGTGGCCAAAGGGAGCAAGACTCAATCTATATTTTATCAAAGTGGACTGTACGCTTTGGAGAATATCTTGCTACAACTTTTAAGAGAGGATGTGGGGCCAGAACGTTTCCGCAGCATAACCGCCGAGCTAATCTCAACAGATTTTTGCAATTGGACAGAAAAGTTAAACAGAAAACTAGTGGATTCCCTTCAACCTGGAACGAAAAGGGTTAGGTCGGCGAGAAGCATCGCGGATACTTTTAAAGCCCTTAATGGCAATGCTTATAATGGAATGGCTCATCTGAGTAACTTTGCAGAGCTTGTAAAAATCATCCAAGAAGGTAATCTTCACAGCTCGTTGGGAATTAGCTCGGCTCCTGTTTCCACCTGGGGCCCTGACGAAATATCCAAGTGGGCGGAGAAAGCTAAGCTCGAGAGAGAAAAGGAGTGGAGCACAAAAAGCCTGACAGAAGCCTTGGCAGTGATTTCCCGAGCTTGCCTCCTCCAAAAGCATTATCCCCTCAGCTCTATTCAGATTAAAACTGTTTACTGCTATGCAGAAAGGCATTCCTCCAAAGGGAGACTATTCCAAGTGGCAACTGGTTCTGGGAAGTCAACAATTGTTGCTGTTCTCGCAACACTAATGAATTTGAAAGGTTCCAAAGTTGATGTGCACACAAGCACGGCTGATTTGGCAAGGCGGGATGCAAGGACGTGGACCTCTTTCTACAAATTATTTGGGATATCTTGCGCATACAATTCAGACAAGTTGTCTGGGTACAGAGGCGGAGAAAAAGGTTGCTACAAGCAACAAATCGTTTACGGGGAAACAGCCCAGTTCCAGTTTGACGACCTTCGCCACGAATATTACGGGCTAAAGACTAGGGCCGACAGGAAATACGAGCAGGCAATTGTTGACGAGGTGGATTCTATGCTAATTGATGACAGTTCAAAGCTGGCAAGGCTGAGCTCATCCCTACCCGGAATGGACTTACTCCATCCTCTCTACCATCGCATTTCACACCGATTGCATGACATCCTCGGAAGGATTTTTGGCTTGCCTGGCATACCAGGATCCTTCTTTCTGGAGGGCCAGCGTAGAATTGACGAGAATGGAAATCTCCACTACACCTATTATGACAAGGGGGATAATCAAAATAAGACAATTAAGGACCTTCGAAGTTTTCTATCTGCAAATGAGAATAACTTTGGTGCACTTAAAGCCGTTCTTATTCATAAGGTTAGTACAAATTAAGGAAAAAATCTAATAATTAATGATAAACATTTGAATTTAAAATTTATTTTTAATTTGCAAAGGTTGAAGATGAAGAGGAGTTTGTAAAGGAACAACTCAAGCTTTGTATTAGAGCTATGCTTGAAGAAGGAGAATCCTCAGCAAATGGAAATGGAACCGCTCATACAAAGCTTCCTGCACACATCCATGAATTTGCCAAGTCGCAAGTAAATAACTGGGCGGATTCTGCAATTAATAGCCAAGCAGCTAAAGAAGAAGGGGAGCTATATTGTTGAACAAGGGAGGATTAAGCCGGTGGACAACCAATCCACTGGGAAAGTGCAGGAAATGGAGAGTTGGAACAATGGCCTCCATCAATTTCTCCAAATCGAGCATTCCCTGCCAGTAACGACAGAGACTATAATGACCAATTTCCTTTCAAACGTAGCCATGTTTAGAAAGTACGGGAATAACTTATTCGGAGTTAGCGGTACTCTTGGCTCAGAAGTATCTAGACAAGTGCTGGAGCAAGTTTACAATGTAGACACACTCGTAATCCCAGACCTTCACGAGAGAAGCTTTAAGCTTATCAATGGAAAAGTATTTGGAAATGAGCGGGCGTGGAAGCAACAAATTATTCGCTCTACACTCCTCGAATCCGGAAAGAAACGCGCTACTTTAATCATTTGCCAAACCATTTTGGAGGCAGAGGAGATAGCTGAAGAGCTCAGTAAGTTGAGGAGAACCAAGAGGGGAAAGCCACTCGGGGCAATCAAGCTTTACACGAGGAATAATGACATCTCCCAAGAAAAGCAAGTAGAGCATGTCTCTGCAGCCGACGTAATTGTGGCCACAACGCTGGCAGGAAGAGGGACACATATTGACGCTAGAGCTGTGGAGGAGTTTGGAGGTCTTCATGTGATCTTAACCTTCCTGCCTGAAAGTCTCCGCGTGGAAGAACAAGTTTGGGGAAGGACGTGTAGACAAGGCAACCTCGGAACTGGTGAGCTCCTTCTTCTCTCTCATAACTCGCCACACCAAAATATCAAAGAAATGAAGGAGACCCGGAATAAAATCGAGGAAGAAAGACTTCAAAATTTTCTCTCAAAAGAGCTGCCACTTATTCAAGCTAAAGATATGCTCTTCTCGGCATTCTGCAAGTCTTACTCTGATATTCGCCAAGAGCTTTCGTCTAGCCGAGGAGGACCAGGGCCCTTTGAACTTATTCGTCTCCAGGCAGTGGAGCAACTCTGGGCTTTCTTTCTTAAAAGAGTCGACGACGGGCTGATTTCCCCTGAGGAAATTCAGAATGAGTATGAAGCGCTGGAAGCAAAAATCAAGTCAATCTACAAAGATCAGGACGAGCTGCTGAGCTTAACCAACAACCCCTTCTATTGGAGCCAATTAGCTAATGAATATTACAAGCGCTCCAACTTTATTAAAGATTACAATGACGAGGCTCAAAAATACTGCGAAAAAGCAATCCAACAAGATCCCGAGCATTCCGCTGGAGCACTCGCATGTCTTGCCTATTGCCTACTAAAGGGCAAGACTCGCTGGATTAGGGAAAATTTGCACAGCGTCTGCTACAAGAAAGAAGCAGTTGATCTGCTTAAGCGTGCAATTGAAATTGGTTCTAGTGAACTAGGCATTTACACTGGAATTCAGACTTTGCAACAGCAACGCGGAGGGAGCTTGGAATCTGAGCTGTCTAAGCAATACGTTGGAAAGGCGAGTTCAATCGGGACCTTCATTAGTTACTGGCAAGGACTAATTTCAACTGTAAAGAAGTCGCTAAGGCCCGTTTACGCCACAGAGGTGGACCACAAGGTAGAGCGAGAATGGAGCTGGAGGCTGAACGACGACAATCCCCAGCTTACTGATGTTGTCAACCAGTCCAATCGCTTCAATTTGCTATTTAAATACCTCACTTTCTTCTGGGATACTGGGAAGAGGATTGACCAGGCGGATAAGACTGTTGGTGGTAGAGATGATATCAGTATTACCGTGGAGAACCAGGATTTGTGGGAGCTGTTAAAAGTTGTAGGGGAAGTAGGCAAGAAGAAGCTGCCATTGTTAGAAATACACGGTGTCAAAGGGATTGAGGGTGCAGTAGCTATTCTAAATGAGCTAGATGTGGAGGAGCACTTCTCCCTACAATTTAAAACTGACTCGAAGGAGATAAGTGAGTTGTTAGAGAAGCTGCCGGAAGGTAAGCGCTTGATTCTAACATGGACAGATAAACATGACGTCGTGCAAAAGAGGCAGGTTCGAGCAGGAAAGGGTAAATCAAGTACCCTCCAACACAATTCAATTGGGAAGAGTTGCCAAGTTGAGCTGAGCTTCGGGCGACACGAAGACCTCTCACTAATCACAAGAGTTTGCGGAGAGGAAGTGGAGCTCACGCTTATTTTAAGGGAGATGAAAGAGCCCCAAATAAAGAAGGGATGGACCCTTCCCCAAAAAGCAAACCCGGACGGGACGGAGTGCAAACATCCTCCACCTGGAATATTGCAGACATTTAATTCCAACACTGTCAGATTCAGAAATCTCAAAAATAAAAAAGCCCTCCGATTAATTGCTGAGCTGCGGGAGAAAAACATTGATTTTGATCTAATCCTTGAGAATTTAAAATATGAAGATGCGGTAAAAGCGCTTCAGGAGTCTGGAAGAGCTCAAGAGGACATTAAGGAGAATTCCATTCGCGAGTTCTCTCAACAGTTCAGTTCGGAATGTATGCCGATTGATGAGATCCGCGAGCTGTGGGAGCGTGGACTAAGTATAATGCCAAGTTTTGGGGAGAGAGGCTTCATTCCATGGAGGAGCGCTGTGGCTGTTGGGCTCCTCGCCTCAACTCAAATTGCTCTTGGTGGTGCTCTTGTAACCACCGGATTTGGTGCTCCGCTCGGCCTTGCTTTTATAACTGAAGGAATTGCTGACTACACCACAGTTTACAGAATCACCTCTTCTCGCGAGCATAGCTGGATGGCATTCGCTCTTCAAAAAGGGCTGAGCTTTACAATTTCCGCTTTTACATTGGGCTGGAGCAACCTAGCTAATGGGGCAACGGGGCTAAGTATGCTCAAGGATAATTTACTCCAAGCAGGACTTACAGAAACTGCCGAGAGAGCAGGTCAAGCCGCAATGGTTGGTATTGCGAAGCAAACTTACAATGCAACTATTAACGGAGGACAAATAGCATTCGAAAAACTGGCTCTGAGAGAAATCGGATGGAAGGGAGTTGAAAAGGTTGCCTTTATGTCTAGCTCTGCCCTCCTCGACTCTGTCGCCCTCTTCGCTTTGGATAGCGTCAAAGACGAGATTAGCGATATGGTCGAGAACACAATTCGAGTCAAACTACTTTCTCCCACTTTTACAATCAAAACAGGCGGTGCTCTGTTCAGACAGCCGAGTTTAATCAAACAGCAGATGAATGGAATGATGCTAGAAGTGACCCAACCGCAATCAAAGAGCTGGACAAAGTTCTGGGATGATGTGGCCATTCCCCTCTGCCAAGGAATCCTTTCAGACCCTAAATATCTCGGGGGAAAGTTTTCAATTGGGTTAAGGCTATTGGGAGTGATTCGAGGGAGTGCGGAGATCTACAACGTCTCATCTAACATTTCCAGCCATATCATGCAGAAGTTAGGGACGTCGTATAAGGATTTAACGCCACTCCATATTATCGCTTCAAGGTTCGAAATTAGCTTGGAAGACGCCACATCCTTCATTGATAAGATTTTATTTGACAAGGACAAGCCATTCAAGGTTAGGAGTGTGCCTGGTAATGAGCACGGAATTGAGTTGGGAGAGATTCAAAGGATTTACAAAGGATTGGATGGGCTTACGAAGAGGAACGCAAGAGAAGTTAGTGAGATTATTAAGTTGGTTACGGACCACATCACTGATCACATTATCCGCGTTACTAACCGCCAACTGATATATCCTTTGACGAGTGGCGCGGCGGCAAAAGCTGTTAATTGGGCGTCAGAGTGCATCCAAGATAGTTACTTGGTTGATGAGAGCCTTCTCTCCTCACAGCAAAAATTAGTCCGTGAGCTTAACAGAAAAGCGGAGGAAGAGCTGACAGAAAAAGAGAAGTTATTTTTGTCGAGAAACGACGAAAAAATGACATTTGAAAGGGCTATCTTGGGCCACGCTAAAGAGTTTACTTTGGCATATAAGCGAAGGGAATTAGTCAGTTCAATTTACGCTGCGGATGTCAAGCCAGTGAGTGGTGTGGAGGATATTGTTCATTCCGAGGATGATCTAACGCCAGAAATTAGAAGGGCAGTGGAAAACATAGTGGATGGGCCAATAGACATGTTGGGGATGCATTTGCTTGCTGAAATGTTTGGCAAACAGATAAAAATCGTGGATGATCCTGAATACATTCCAACTGCGGAGGATGTTAAGAGCGGAGTTAATATTGTTGTGTGGAAGGAGCCTGAGGATGGGGAACCTTACGGTCACTATTTATTAAAGGATGCGAGAAGTGGGAAGCTACGAGACTTTCCCGGAGGTGGAGCAAATGACTGCGGTTACAACGTCCTTTCTACAATAACTGGAAAGAGCAAAGTTGAACTGAAACTTGAACACTGCTTATTTATAATGAACAACCAGGAAATATTTGCAAAACTAAATGAGCCAGTAACCTGGATTAGGGAACATAACCCTCACGACTCAAACAACTGCTTGTTTGCTGGCGGGGCGTCGAAGCCAATAAAGGATGAAGTAATTAGTGAAGTCTGCGACTGCTACAGGCCAGTTGACTTAGGACCAAAAGCAGTGTCTGAGTACCTTTGCGAAAAGACGGGCACTTGCCACTACGGCGCTCTGGTTAAGACAGAAGAGGGCAATGAGTACGTCATCTCCAGCTTTTACGATAGTGGCCTACGTATTGATGATGGAAGTGTTATCCAAAAGGAAAATTACGTTTGCTCAGAGCCAATGAAAGCTGCTGGCAAGCCAACTGTTGGCCAAACAGCAAAAAGGGCTGGCGGATACAAAAAGCTCGGAGCTTTTGTGGAGTGGCTTACTGCCGGAACTTGCTCAGGGACAACAAATAGTACAGTGGATTATGTTACTCTAATGCATGCCGTAGAAGAAACTGAAGGTGGAGGCAGTCACATGGATAACTCAACCAAAGCAATGCTCTCTACAAACCAACCTCAAAAGATCCCAATTATTCAACCCGAACCGGATTACGGTAAAATTGAATTTATTATTGGACACACGCACCCTCACGGACATTTGATGACTCCCGGGCATGAAATGATGTTGGGCTTCCCGTGAAAATTATTATAAATTTCATCCTTATGAGTTAGGAAAGCGTCTCAATTAAAAAATAATTTAATATTTAATGTAATTTTTCCATTTTGTAAATCATAATAAATTACAACTTAAAGCTTTGTAAAATATTATATTTTTTTTAAATAGTTATGGGCCATTTTAGCCTTGTTAATATCCCGACATTTTTTAA